>JAKJHU010000726.1:0-126500 GCA_022316685.1 Progne subis subis
GGCATGTGACCGTGGCCAGAACCATGTCCTGACACAGCCCCTCACTAAATCCCATGTCCAGGTCCTGTGCAAGGCACGGCTGTCAGGAGCTGCTGACAGACCTTCAGCAGAAGCTGAATTATCTCTTTTCAAAAGCAGCCATCAAGGTTCACACCACGAGAGTGTCCTAAACACTTCTGGGGCAAGAGAAGATGGACACCAGAGTGAGCCTTCATGTCCACCCAGCAGGGCTGATTTCACAGAGAGCCATGATTCAGGATCATTCCCACCTCTATAACCCTTGTTAACTACAACTTAATTAAGCTTAACTTTGTCCTGATGTGGGCAGAGTGCCCACAAGGAGCCCTGCTCACCCTGGGCAGCGTATCTGCAGGAGCCATCCTCCACCAGGACGTTGTAGAAGGGCTGTGGGGCCGTGGGGGAGGCTGTGCACGTTCATGTTCCGGATCCACTCGTGGCCATCATGCAGGCAGGATCCCAGCCATAAATCACACCAATTGGTAGCCATACCTGATTAAAGAAATTGCACACAAAGGCTGTGGAAAACTCCAGAGCCAGCTCTTTTTCCTCAAGATTAACAGAGCACAAACAGGACAGGAACCTCCTGAGAGTTGGCACAAGGAGGAGGAGAGGAGCAAAGAAAGAGAAAAAAAACATTCAGAAAGACTTTGTATTTTGAGGTGGAGGGAAATGACTATGAATGACTGGATATAACAGACAGGAATAAACAGCTGAAGACAAAGGAAAACCAAATGTGAGTGAGAAAAGAGAACAGGGAAGAGCCTGGAGGTCAAGCAGCCAGAAGAGGAAGGAAGAAATGAAATAAGGAGGGACCAACCACCCTGCTGGGCTGTGCAGCTACTCCTGTGCTCATCACACAGGCCGTGACAACCCTGACACAGAACAAAGCCATTGCTATTCACAGAGTATTTATGGGATTAATTGTGAGGTGTTGGCACTGCCACTGCTGATGCCCCTCAAATACTCTCTGGATGTCTTGGTGAGTCAGAGGAGCGGCCAAAGCTACACAGTGCCTGGCCTGGCTCTCTGGCAGAGCAGAGCAGGCAGGGAACAGGGAATGAGAGCAGGGAAACATCCACAAACTGTCCTGGGAATATCAGAATCGATTCTGAAGCTGACTCTGTTGCACAGTCCCTCATTAAGTGACTGTGCTGTTTCCTGGAGAGCTCTGTGCTGTGGGGACGTTACCTGTGTGACACAGGATGACTCAGACGAGTCAGGCTCTCTGCACTGCAAACAATTGCTCTCTCCAGGCACGGACAGAGCCGCCCCCATTTTCCTGCACAGGACAGACGCACGTGCCCGCATTTCCCGCTCCACCTTGGCACCAAACCACGTCTCAGTGCTGTCAGCTCAAACCCCTCTGCTCTGCTGGTACAGAGCTGACTGTGGGGAAGGCTCCCAGCTCACCTCTTGTGTTTCATGATGAGCCCAATGGAGAAGCAAACCTCCTTGTGCTTCTCATCCGAGCGGTGCTTGACCTCGGGGCCCAGCTCCTCCTTGCGCCGCTCGATGTGCTCCAGGGTGTGCTGCACCAGGTACCCCCACAGCCCCGTGCTGGGATGGGTCCAGGGCCTGGATGTGCTGCAGGATGTCCAGGACCTTCCAAACCACAGCAAAGACAGGTTCAGGACACGTCCCTGCAGCAGCACAACTTAGGAACACACACAGGTATATTGCATGTAAAGCGCCCCGAGACCTGCCACAACACCCTCCACACTGCTCTCTGCTATAGCTTCGTGCTCAGCCTGCACACAGCCTATCCTCATTCCTCTTCTCTCTGTAAAGCTCCCAGCTTCCAAGGAAAGGCACTGGAGAGCACAGCAGCTCCTTAAAAACTCAGCCCCATGAGTCCATCACGTCCTGTTCAGTGCCCACAGACCATCTCTCAAGGCTTCTGGTCATGAGAATGTTCCAAGTGCTGCTGGGAAGTGATTCCAAGTGACTTCTGCTGCTCCTGAGAACTAATGTTTTTAAGTTAAAAGAGTTCTCAGCATGTCTGTGAGGAGCAAAAATAGGGCAGCACAGGAGGAAATGGAAATAACCTCCATGATGCTTTCCCATGGAACAGGGAACAAGACAGAAAAGCTGCTGGTCCTCAGGGTGACTGCAGAACACAAAGCACAAGGTCTGCAGATGCAGAATTCCAATCTCCCAACACCCTCTGGCACAACATCAGAGCATCTGCTGCCCGAGTTTGTTAGAGGCAGGCAAAGCAAATCTGAATTTTTTTGGTAAAAGCAAGGAAAAAAAAACCCAACCTGTTGTGTAAACACATTGGGAAAAGACACATATCTGTCTCAACATCGAATACCTCAACTCCTCAAATCTGCCACACTGGCAAAAGGATTGTCTCCTTGAGCATCAGTTTGATCATTAAGCTGAGAGCAGCAGCAGAAGAGGAATGGAAATCTCAGGCTGTACAGCATGAACAGCAGCCAAAAACCAAGGAAAATCAATTTCAATAAAGGACAGGTGAGTAATTAATGAGAAGAAACACAGCTCAGGCTTCTTGGCCACTTTAATTCTATTAAGAATCAAGAAGGATGTGAAAATCCTGAAAAATCCTAGAGGAAGGAAGTAACCACAGCTGTCAGAGATTCTTGGGAATTTTATTTACTGTTTTTTACAAATCTTTAGGGCAACACTGTGTGTGGCTCTGCAGGACTTTTTAGATTTCCTACCCGTCCATAAATCTGGCAGGCCCTGTCAAAGCTGGTACATCGTGTCCTGGCAGACACAGCGTTCTCTCTGGTTAGCTGCAACCCTGCCTGACAGCCTGCAAACGACTGGATGCCATCCTGAAAAACCCAAATTTGCTCATTTCCACTGCATCTGGAGCAGAGAACTCAATAAACCCCCAGCCCTGGGGTTGGCTTATGTGCTCTGAGGGGCTGCAAATCCAAGGCTGGTGCTCTCCAAACACGTCCCTGAGTGCCAGGAAGGGGCAGGAAGATCTTTCAGCGTTCCCTATTTATGTCCAGTTGCCATTTCAGCTCAGTGAGTCCCTTCCATACACAATTTTTTGGTGCTGTTTTTTCTGTGCTGACCCTAAAATTTGCTGCCACACAAAAAGAAGGCCAAGCTTAGCAGAGTCTGCTCTTCAAAGGGAAGGAGGCAGCTTCTCCAGCCATCCTGTTCCAGTTGATTTGGTGGGAAGAGCTTTGCTCAGCTGTCCAACCAATATTTCTGTTCCCTTCCCAAACCTCACAGGTGGAAGTGGCACAGGCTCCACTGAACCAGCACAGGGAATTTTGAGTAGGAAAAAAGCTCTGTGCTGCAGTGACACACCAAAAACCCAGACTTTTTTGAGTTACAGGCTCTCTTAATGCTCTACATGCCTTCTCCTGATTCAGTGAAAGCCTTGGATAATCCAGACAACCTGTAAATCTCAGCACCTTCTTTCCCACACTCCCAAGATAACAGGACTGGAGTTCTTACCCTGAAGGAAAAAGAATTCCAAGGACAGGAATATCAAGCTGCTTTTTCACAAGAGCCACAGACTGTGTGGCCAAGGTTGGGAGCACAGCTTTGGTTTTATTTATAAAAGATAAACTCCTGAAGCTTTCTGATAAGGTAACTGCTCCTTTTCCAGGAGCCCAGCAGGACTTTTACCACAGAGCAAACAGGATGCTCTTATAACTCGCAGTCCACAGTCTTGGTTGCAAGACAAGCTGTAAATCACAAATTATGACTCAAGGCTGCTCCCAAGTCTTCCCTGGGACAAGCAGAGCGAGACACATCCACTCTTCCTGCTTCAAATTGATTCCCTGCAATGTGAGAACTCCTCCAGCTGCATTCATTACAGATACACTCGTGGCAGACTGTAATGCAGGCTGACATAGCCCAAAAATCAATAACCCAGTGTTAATAGTGCTCAGCCTTCCCCAGAACATCCCCCTGAGGTACCTTTTCTGGCCAGATTCCCAGGTGGAAGTACAGCCTGGCCTGGAGCATGAGGTGCTGCACATTGTCTGGATACATGGCCAGGTACAGGTCCAAGGAGTCTCTCAGGAGCTGGTAGGACTGGTCAGTGCTCTCTCTGCCAGCACAAAGGAAACTCAGCTGTGAGGCTCTGCAGCCCTGTCCCCAGAGCTGCCAGGGACAGGGGGAGTGCCCAGAACGATGCTGCAGGTACAGCGTGCTCCCAGCAGTGACTGCAGCACGGATTGTCACTCACCACCCCAGCCTGCACAAGGAACAGCACTGAACTCTGCCCTCCCACCCACCCTTCTCCTTGGTCAGATAGTCCCACACAGAGAATTCTCTCTCCAAGCCGTTTCCTTTTGTTCCCCTGACACCTGAAACAATCCTCCCACTCCTGAGAGTCTGTCTATGGCTGCTTGGGAAAGGCATTATCGGGAGGATTTGGAAACAAAACTTCATGCTCTACACACCAACAGTATCTCTGAAAATGCTCGTTTGAACAAGGGGGTTGTGCCTACCACATGACAGAAAAAGGCTCTGCTCTTAAGGTGGACAGCCCCTATCAGCTTTCCACAGAGAAAATAAAACATCTTGTCTATTTTCTTGAGAGGAGCTAGTTTCACTAAATGTTTTTGTTTCCAGTCAGATGCAGCTGATTGAAAGCACCCAACGCCTTGTGGATCTGACGAGGTGAGTGACACCTTTTGGAAGCAGCAATAGTGGATGTGCAGATAATGTACCCGGGTCCTTTTTTTCCAGGGTGTGGATCCTCAGCTCACCTCTTGCCAAGGTTCAGGAGATTCCCCACCATGCGCTGCAGCACCTCCTTGGAAGTCACCACGCCATAGAACTCCTCTGTCACGTGGTGCCCGATCAGGTACTCGCACTCCTTCACCGTCAGCTGCTTCCCCTTCCCAAAGGCATCGATGTAGGTGTAGTCAAAAATATCTGTGCTTCTGAAGGGGCAACAAAGAGACCAAACTGTGATCAGGGGCTCGTGGTACAGCGGGATTTGCTATTTCTGTCCTTCCCGTGTCCTTCACTCCTCAGCTCCCTCCTGAACAGAGACTACCTGGTACCTTCTCTCTTTTCCGTAAGTCTCACATCACCTCATGGTATTATTATTTCAGAAATCTGTTATTATTCAGCAGCAGCAGCAGAACTGAGTTCTAGGAAAACTTTCCTGAAGATCTGACTTTTCCCTCTGTATAGGTTATAATTCCAGATGGAAATAAATTAAACATTCTCCTCCAGGTCTAGAGCAGGAAATCTGTTACCACTCAGCAGCAGCTGAGTTCAAGGAAAACTTTCCTAAAGGTCTGATCTTTCCCTCTGTACAGGCAGATGGAACATAGTGAAACACTCTCACATAGGTCTGGAGCTGTAAATGTTTTCTGGATTTGTCACTGTGGGCACAATTTCAGAGTTCAGCAGGTCACTCACCCTTCTTTCCCTTGACACCATCGCAGTAGGAAATGGCTGGGAAAGTTGACAGGCTCCAGTTTGACTCCCAGCTGCCTGGCAATTGTTAAATAAAGCACAGACAAACTGATGGGAATTCCTGTCCTGCGGATCAAAACCTGGGGGAGAAAGATGTGACAAAAACACAGACGGGATTTAAGAAAAAAATAAGTTTCAAGGGTTTCGATTTCACAACTGAAAATACAACTTGACAGAATATGCACTGAAGGATGACATATTTATTTAAGATTCTCTCTTCACAGAGAATTCTTTGTCTGGCAAATAAAGTGTCTCAAGCCTTGCAGCCTCCCAGTTTTTGCCTAACACACACATACCTGGTGAATGTAGGAATTCAGGGAGTTGTAGTAATCCAGCTCGTTCCCTTTGTATTTCAGCTGCTCGTACAGGACACAGTTCATGGCATCCAGCACCTGCCTCTGAAGCTCCACTTCTGGAATGAGGACCTCTCCTGGAAACACATGCAGTGAAATACAGACTGAGAAAACAAGAGCACTCAACCTTTATGCAATGAAATCTTCACATGGGCAGGCTCAGTCTCTCCTTGAAAGCCAGAAATTACTTAGTGTTTATAAACCCAAGGTGCAAAAGATGCTGCCTGACCTTTGGAGATGATAAACATGCATCTTTCTACTGATGATTTTCTGAGATTGGCAGGAAAGAGGTTGTTTCCCAGTCCCACAGCTCAGCTATAGATAACAGGACTAATAACATTTCAGGGGCAAATGGGAAAAATAGAATTCCCCTCCCAGTTCTTTCAGCATCAGATGGACAGAACCCTGGGCTATTGAACAGCTGTTTCTTGAATGATGGCTTAAGCAAATGTCAGAATTTTGTTTGCCAGGGGATAAAAACAACAGCTCTTTAAGCTGCCACAACTCCACAGCTGTTTGAGCTGTGCAGAGGTGCAGGAAGGCTCTGCAGGATAACACATTTCTGTACAGTACCTGCCTTGGAAGCCAAGCTGGGGTGCCTGGGGTTCTTGGTCCGCAGCACTTTGCGCACTTTGTCCGTGATATCGTCCACCTGAGCCTGGACACTCTTCAGGCAGATGTCTGACAGGGGGTTACAGTACTGATCAATCAAAACAGCACCTGGAAAAAACAAACTACATAAGAAACAGGACTTCAGTTTTTTCTTTGCTTGGTTTAGCCTGCTCTACATTCCGGGCATGCAGCGAGCGGGTGCAGCAGAACAGCACAGCTCTGTGTTTGAAACCTGCAGTCATCTACGGGATTTGTCACACAAAGTGCAGAGAATGAGCTGACATGAGAAATGACCAGCTGGGCTCAGTGTTCCCCTCTCCACCCTGCTGGAAGGTATCTGTGCCTTGAGTAGGAATGCTGCTGGATCAGGCTTGACCAGCTCTGCGCTCATCCCGCAGCCCCTGGCACCTCCCCAGCGTACTGAGATTTTTATTCAGAGCCTGAAACAAGCCCAGCTTCACTCAAACTGCCTCAGTTCTGATCTTTCCCTGTCACATCCCCCCTTATCATCCTTGTTCATCATTTCCTTGTCTCCTACATTAATCTTTCTCTTCCACACCTGCTCTCCATCTCCCTAACACAACATAGAACAGAACAAACTTTATTGTTGCTCCTGCCCAAGCCCCTGCAGAAAAACACTTCCTTTTCACAAAACCTCCTCCTTGGCACCACTGCTCTTTCCAAAGCCTCCTCTTGCTCAATCTTTGGAATCAGCTGTAAGGAATTTGCATGGACCATAGCTCTTCCAGCTTCCTACATGTCAGCACATCCATGACAAGCCTGTAAATCCAGGAATTCAGCAGGGCCCCTTTTTGTTCTCCCAAAGCGTTCCCAGTGCTGCCCAGGTGAAAATTCCCAAAAAAACTTCCTGCTGGTGCTCCAAACGCACCTTCATGGCAGACAAGTCACACATATTTGTGACCTACATGACTAAGTCTCATAATTCATTTGATTTTTCTAGGAAAGGCCACTTTCCGCTTTCCCTCCTTGCCCCAACAGCTCCTTCTTCAAAGTCTACTCCATTACCAAGAACCAGCTTTGCTTTACAGCCTCCTTTGTCCTCTTTCAGGGACATTTTGGAGCATGTACCAAGAGGAAGGGCCTCTTCTACAGCCCCTGGCAGCTCCTGAGACACTCAGAAGACAGAAGGAATAATCCACCTGACTGAGGACATGAAGGGCAGAAGAAGCAGAAGAAAGAGCTTTTACTCTCTTAGCATGTGACTGGACCTGCATTTGTTTCCCACCAAAGTCCAGCATTCGGTTCTTGAGACACTCCCAGTGCTCAGGCAGCACCAATTCCCTCTGCTTGCTCCCTGCCCTTATCTGAGGAGTTTCTGGGAAAGGGAAAAAGCAGGGAGCTGAGTGGGAATCAGCTCAGTGCAGCCCAGGGGCCGCAGCAGCAATGGCAGTAATTAGGATATCGAGCTACAGCTCATTTTCTCAGCACCCTGTTCAAGATGCCAGTGTTTTATTATTTTCTGCCTTCAGCCCAGCTGATCCTTCACGCACACAGCACTGACAGCACCTGATGTCACCCTGACATTTTGATGCAACGCTGCTGCGGGGTGGGAAGGATTCCAGGCACATCCCAAACCCAACGTGAATTGTGAGTCATTAGCCAAGGGCTGGCTGGAATCTAAGCAAGGCAGGCTCCTTGCAAGTCAAAGCATGATGGAGAGCTGTCATTAGGTGTTCTAGCCGGGCTCTCTGCCACGGACTCACCCTCCAGAAAGGACTGCCGCTCCGTGGGGCGCTGCAGATACTCCTTCAGGTTCTTCAAGATATTCTGCTGCCGTAGGAAATACAGAATTTTCTTTGCATAGTACTTCCAGGTGAGACCTTTCCTGCACAGTTAAACACAAGAGGAAGCATTTCCCTAAATAGGTATTTGAAAGGTGAACAGTTGGTTTAAGTTTTCCAGCGAGCACAAGTGTTAGATTATTCGGATTATTGTTCGTCTCAGCAAGCACTGTCACTGAGAGTCAACCCAAAAGGGGAATGTTGAGAGGAATTTATCATTAAAAGCCACACAACTTGCAAAACACTGCTCCTATCATCTCCAATTTTCATCCCATCACCGATACATCATTTTGAGAAGATATATTATCATGGGAAACAACACAGATCCTAATTAAAGGAGCTCAGGAATATCTGATTGAAATCCTATACTTTATTCATAAAACATTACTCTCCGTCTGACTGCATCTCTCCAGAGCCACTCCTAAAGCATCCTCTCAGCATTAAAAATAGATTGATGAGGGACATGAATGTGACTCCAAGAGCATTCAGAAGAAAAACAAAATTCCCCAGAGGAAAACCAACTCCGTAGCTCTGAAAAGGCAGGAGGAGATCAACAGTTGCTCTGTAGACGACACAATTCCAAAACTTTTCACAGTAAAGCCTCACCACCTCCTAAAGCCTCTCCATCCTCCTGGACAGCAGGGCAATCAAACCTCGTAACAGTTTATCTCCTTCCAATAAACAGGGATCCTCAATAGGGACAACTGCTTTATTGGGATATCTTCCAGGGAAATGATTTAGCCTAATGCTCCTGAATGGCGATGACTGCAGCTTAATCAGGGTGTAATTAGCATCAATTCTGCTTTATGGGGAGGCATTTGGCCAGTGCAAAGCCTCAAAAGCTTTTTAACCAGTTGTCAAATGAGAGATGCTCAGGCCCAGCTCAAATAGAGAAGGCAATAAAATGGATGGGCAAAGAGAAAAATGAGATGATTGCCATTCCAGTTGGGGTTTTTCAAGCTCTATTAACAGCCCCTCTAATCAAGGCTATCAGGCTCCATTAAGGACATTTATCACAGTTTTGTATCACACCAAACAAAGCCTGGGTAGGTGATACCAGCAGAAAAAGCTTCAAATAAATCAAATTAAACCTTCAAATAAACTTACTCATCTTGCCCAGTGTTAATCAAGGTGATGGGATTACCCAGGCAGATAAAAACCAGGAGTTTTATTTACCACCTGTCTGAATAATTTACAGAACTGCAAATATTGAAGCGGCTGAATTCAACTCAGTTGCTTTTTCGGGACAAAAATTGGACCAACCTACTCCAGCTCAGAAAATGAAAGAAAAAGTTGGAATTTCATGGTGCAGGGATTCCTGGCGGCAATCCTGAAGGATTCCTGCTTCCCTCTGGTGCTCTGGCCTAATCCTGCAAATCACTTCAGCAAACTGATCCAGGCTTAAACCAAAGAGGGACAAGAGGATGGGAACTGCTTAGGCAGAGATGAGGGTGCATGGCATATGGCCCAAGAGATGCCATGGGCTGGCAAGGAAATAAACAACAAAAAGCAACACAAAGCCAGAGGATCTTCTACTTGTGGAACAAGGTTTCCAATGTTTGCTCTGGATACACCCAATTTGTTTTGAAGTCAGGTCTCACCAAGCCTGGGTGTGTTGTTTAATGAGTGACCAAGGGCAGAAGCTGAGATCAGGCATTAACCAGGGTATTTTCTCCCTGAACTGGTGCAAGAGGGAAATCCCTGGCACTTCTCAGCCCTCTCTTACCTTCCTTCCATGTTGAGGATACACATCAGCTCATCCTCAAAGAAATGGCTGGGGCACCCCAGAGTCTCAATGTCACTGAAGCCATCACAGGGGACCTGCCAAAGCAGACAAGGAGTTATGCACAGCACAACAGATTCTCCCACAGCTTCAGAAAAAGCCTCAAAACCAAATTTGTCCTGCTTTTAAAAATTTACTAAAGGTCTTAAAAATGTCCTGCTCCCCAAATACTCACAGTCTGTACTCATGGATTTATTATTCCACTGAGAACCCCAGGACATCCTACAGCAATTCCAGCCAAATTGTACAGCATTTAGGGCTGTGATGCTGAGCTCAGGACCAGCAGAATCACATTTATGCAGGGTAGGCACAAGCTGAAAGTGATTTTAAGGTGGAATCAGCTTCTGCTTGTGGTTGACTGAACCTCTCCATACACCCCCCTGTGCAGGAGATTCATCCTGGGTGAAGGAATGAAGAGGCAGGAGCCTTTATTTTCTGCAACAACCACTTCTGCATCTAAATTCAGAGCAGCTATTTTCTTCCAGAATTCAGAATTCCTTTTAAAACTTTGGCTGAACTGTAAAAAAAAAAAAAAAAAAATTGGCTGCCAAGCTTTCCACCATAGGATCTGGGGTCATCTATGGGTTGAAAGCCTTCTCCTCTCAGCTCTGAGCAGGGAATCAAGCTGCAGTTTCTGGCCCCACAGGAGATGGTTCTCATCATGAGGCCTGTGGGTATTGCTTAATGCTCCCTCCACAGTCTTTGCATACATGATTAAAACAGCAGGAATCCAGGAGCAGCCTCTCCCAGTTAATGCTCTGACAATTCTCCATGGACAAATGCCTGGCTGCTGCAGAACAGAGCAGCCAGGGGACACCAAACACCCACCCGGCCCTGCTGCCTTCCTTTTGCACAGGAGCCATACAAGGGGGGCTGTTCAGTGTGGGATTTTGGATTCAGCCAAAGTCACAGGCACTTTTCATGCTTTATTCACAGAATTCCAGGCTGACCCAGCTGTACAGCCTGCCAAAATCCACAGCCACCTACTAAGCAAACAGCCAAGTAACTCCTGATTCGTGCGCACATGTGAGACATCACATTTTCACCTTTTCCCCAATGAACACAGAAGCACCTCAGGGTCATGGCTGGCTGGAGAACTTCAAAAACACACTTTGCAACTGAGTGGCCCTGTTGTGCCCTGCTCCTGAACTCAAAGGGCTTGTGACAGCTCTCAGATCTCGTCCTTGCACAAGGTCTGCAGCCAGAACCAGCAGCTGTGCTCTGTGTCCTTCAGGATTCCCAGAGCCAGGGCTGAGCTCCCAGCAAAAAGCAAAGAGCTTCTAGGGCTGAAGGCAATCCCAGGGCATGCTGCACCCCACACACCTCCAGATTTGGAACTCTCTCCCCTTCTGGCTGTGTTTCAGCATTTTCACACAAAGTCAGGGAATACAAAATCACTGCACAGTTGAAGTGATGTGGAGAGAGGGGTAAGAGAAACTTATAAAAGTACTGATCACAATCAGGGAAGATGAATCTTTGAATTATTATGGAATCATGGAACATCCTGAGCTACCACAAGGATCATCCAGTCCAGCTCCTGTCCCTGCCCAGACATCCCAAAATCCCACAACATCCCTGGCAGCGCTGCCCAAAGGCTCCTGGAGCTCTGGCAGCCTCGGGGCCGTGCCCATTCCCTGGGGAGCCTGGGCAGTGCCAGCCCCCACTGGGGGAAGAATGACCTCTTCCTAATATAAATAATAATAAAAACTAAATAAACACATTTCTAAAAAGGCAGCCACCTCCCTAAGAAAGTAACATCTTTTGAATGGTTTAAGACTTTTTAAAGGAGAATACACCCTGGTGATGTGAGTGCTCAGGCTGTGTTGAGGAAACAGCCTCAAGCTGCTCCAGGGGAAGTTTAGGTTGGATATTAGGAAAAACTGATTTATTGAAAGCGTTGCCAAGCACTGGAACAAGCTGCTTAGGGAAGTGTCCTTCAAAGGGCTCGGAAAAGTGAAGATGCAGTGCTTAGGGACAGTTCAGTGGCTGGATTTGATCTTGGAGGTCTTTTCCAACCTCAACGATTCAATTAATGAATTTATTAATGATTCTACTAGACAAGTGGCCAGGCTGCTGCACACACACATAAAGAGAGGAGCACTTACATGCTCTGAGAAGAACCTCTTGGAGAAGGAAGCCACGATCCTCTGCGCCTCCAGCCCCGCGTTGTGCCGCGCCTTGTACTCCTCCAGCCAGCTGACACTGTCACTGTGGCTGTAGTACTTCAGCAGGGACGGCCACCTGCACAGACACACACAAATTAACAGCATCATTAATATTTCACATCCCTGAGAACCTCCAGGATGACCTGAGGAGCTGAGACAGCGCCCAGGCACTGCCCAGCTTTAAACTGTATTAAATTGCCTCAGACATCAAAGCACAACTCCCTGATTGCAGCTGTGCATTAATGATTATTTAAAAGCAAGCTCTCCTGAAACCTTCAGAGGCTCCCACTCCAGGATTTCAATGCCTAAACATCCTAAATGCTTCAGTTTTATAATTAAAAGAGTTTACCACAAAGAAGTGTCACGTGGAAGCCAACCTGGCACCGAACAGAAGGGGAATTCTTTGTCCTGCCTTCTTCCTACCACCTCGGGGAGCTCATTAAAAGGCTGCACAAAACACAGCCCCCTCCGCTGCCCTTGCTGGTGGCAACATCTACGGGAGGAAAACACAACCCTGGAGTCAAATCATGACAGCTAAACGCTTCTGCAGTTCGGTTTTGAGACAAGAAATAATTGTTTGAAGTAAAAAAAAAAAAAAAAAAAAACAACCACCCAGCTTTCTTGTAAAAAGCCCTCTTTCACCGCGACCCAAAGTCCACACATTTCACAGCTTACTCAGAATTTCGAGCTTCAGCTGAAAATCCAACTTCAGGGCACGTTTTGGGGGCTGTTAGCAGCACCTTTTTGAATAAAGTGGGTGTGCGGTGCCACAACACAGCTTTGTGCCATAAAATATGTGCCAGCACTGCAATTCCTGCTGCTGTGAAGACACCGGGATCACTTGTGTGACAAACATGAACAAGAATCAGCACAGATGGCAATATTTTGGAAAGAAAGCTGAGAGAAAGGGGGTTCTTTTCATTTGCTGGGGGATTTATTCCACACTTTGAAATGCTGTTCATTATTACTGGCTCATACAAAACGTTTTCCTTCAGCTCCATGGGTTGTCTTAGGTTCTTTTCACATTTTACATATATATATTTATATAATTAATTTGCCAAATACTGAAATCACTCCTCCTGTATAAATATTATTACCAGTGTCCAAACCACACCTGGAAGATATTTCACTGCTGGTTAATAATAAAACTCCCCTGCAATTTTCCTTCACAAAATAAAGTCAAATAACCTCATATTACATAACAACCTGACGAATCCCTGGCCCTTCAGCTACTGCTGAAATGCAGCCACCTCCCAACAACCATCACAATCCTTTATTCTGGGATGAGAAAGGAGAATTCCATGGGCTGGAAGAACACTGGGAATTTTAGGAAGATGAAAGTGCCATTGGTCATGATGGAATCCAGCCAGGATGGCGAGGTCAGGGTGAAACCTCCTGCCAAAAATTCCATTATCAAAGAGAGAGGAGAAGAGCAGCGTGTGCCAATCACCCACCACATCCCATTCCAGCTGCTGGATCACAACCAGGGCAAAACTTGCAAGAACTGCAGCCACTGAGCTGGTGAAAATCAATCCCAGAGCCATGCCTTGGTGGAGTGTGGAAGCTGTAATTGTTCAGCAGCCTTTTTTCCCCCCATGAAAAGGAAACAATCCCCACATTTGGGCTGTGCTGAATCTCAGGAGCCAGCTGGCAGTTAGAGAAAGCAATTCTGCTGCTGTTCCTGTGCCAAAAGCAGGTAAAAGGTGAGCAGGTGCTACCCTGGACAGCCTCAGGGATGAGGGGAAGTGCCTCCAGGACTACTGAAACCAGCACAGCATCACCAATATCACACCCACCCACCCTTCATCCTCATCCCCAGCCAAAATATGAACAGTGTCACTGAGCACAGCACCCTGGGGCAAACAAAACAGCAGCAAAACCCCAGCCCGAGGATTTGTGAGAACAGCTCTCCCCAAATCCTCATGAACAAACACCTCTCTGCTGCCCAGCATCACTCCTGAGATGGGTCTTGGCTGCTGTTTTGGGAGTTTCTGGAGGGGTCAGGGAGGCCAATCCACAGCCCAGTGCATGGTTCCACTGCCACAGCCCGGGCTGGACCGGGGAACGCAGGGCATCCACGTGCCCCGGTGTGGAAAGGGCTACAAAACTGATCTCTAGCCAAGCAGGCTCGGCCTGCTCCCTCCCCGTGGGATCTGGGAGGGGATGCAGCCTTGCAGAAGTCCTCGGAGCAGCGCAGGACACCTGCCCGGAGAAAGCTGTGCCTGCCCCATCCCTGGAAGCGTTCCAGGCCAGGCTGGATAAACCTGCAGCAACCCGGGACAGTGCAAGGTGTCCCTGCCCACGGCACGGGGTCAAACGACGGGCTCAGAGCTCCCTTCCCACCCGAAGCGCTCTGTGCTCCACCCGGAGCGCCGCAGGCTCGTCCAGCTCGTGAGGAGCGAGCCGGGAAGGCACCAAGGGATCGGGCGGCGACGGCGGCACTTCCACCACCCCAGGCACACGCCACCCTCCCTGGCCGGCCCGGCCCGACCATCCCCGGTGCCGCTGGAGCCCGCGGCCGCCCGTTCCCTCCCGTCCGAGCCTCCCCGAGCCCGGGCGGGCCGGGCCGTGCGGCGGTGCCCACCTGAGGCGGAAGCGCTCCCGCCACACCTTGCCGCGGGGCTGGCACGCCTCGCGCAGCCGGCGGCAGGTGCAGGACACGCGGCCGATGTCGGCGGCGCCCAGCACGTCGCAGCAGAGGATGAGCTCCAGCAGCTCTCCCGGCAGGTCCGTCAGGCCCGTCCCGCCGCTGCCGCCGCCGCCGCCACCGCCGGGCCCCGCCGGGGCCTCCGCCGCCATCTTGGCTGTTTACCTGCGCTCCGGGGCCGCCGGCGCTTCCGGGGAGGGGCGGCCCGGGGAGCGTCCGCAAAGTGCGGCCGCAGCGCCGAGCGCAGAGCGCGCCCAGGGAGCGTCGGGCAAGTGACGGGCAGCGCACGGTGGGACCGGGACCGGAGAGGGGCACGGCGGGGATGGGGCAGTGGCGGAAACGGGGCCAAAAAGGGACCTTGTCAACGTGCGTCAGTACTGGGAACGGAGTGACAAAGAGGGACCTCGTCAATGTGTGTCAATATTGGAAACAGAGTGACAAAGAGGGACCTCGTCAATGTGTGTCAGTACTTGGAACGGAGTGACAAAGAGGGACCTCGTCAATGTGTGTCAATATTGGAAACAGAGTGACAAAGAGGGACCTCATCAATGTGTGTCAGTACTTGGAACGGAGTGACAAAGAGGGACCTCGTCAATGTGTGTCAATATTGGAAACAGAGTGACAAAGAGGGACCTCATCAATGTGTGTCAGTACTTGGAACGGAGTGACAAAGAGGGACCTCGTCAATGTGTGTCAGTATTGGAAATGGGGTGCATAGGGGGGATCTGTCAATGTGTACCAATATCAGAAATGGAGTGCCAAAAAGGGGACTCATCGATGTGATCGATATCAGAAACGGGGCCAAAAAGGGACCTCATCAATGTGTATCAATATTGGAAACAGAGTGCCAAAGAGAGACCTCGTTAGTGTGCATCAGTACTGGGAACCGAGTGACAAAGAGGGACCTCTTCAATGTGTATCAATATTGGAAACAGAGTGCCAAAACGGGACCTCAATACAATGTGTATCAGTATTGGAAATGGGGTGCATAGGGGGGGTCTGTCAATGTGTACCAATATCAGAAATGGAGTGCCAAAAGGGGGACTCATTGATGTGATTGATATCAGAAACGGGGCCAAAAAGGGACCTCGTCAATGCGTGTCAGTACTGGGAACGGAGTGACAAAGAGGGACCTTGTCAATGTGTATCAATATTGGAAATTGAATGCCAAATAGGAACCTCGTCAATGTGTATCAATATGGAAAACGGGACCTCGTCAATGCAATCAATATCAGAAATGGGGCCAAAAAGGGGCCTCATCAATGCGTGTCAGAATTGGGAACTGAGTGCCGAAAAGGGACCGCATGGATGTGGTCAATATTGGAAACAGAGTGACAAAACGGGACCTCGTCAATGTGTATCAGTATTAGAAATGGGGTGCATGGGGGGGGATCTGTCAACGTGTATCAATATTGGAAACGGAGTGACAAAACAGAACCTCATCAATGTGTATCAACACTGGAAACAGAGTGACAAAAAGGGGACTCATCGATGTGATCAGTATTGGAAATGGGGATGGAAAAGAGGCCTCATTGATGTGTATCAATATCAAAAATGGCGTGCACAGGGGAGATCTATCAATGTGCATCAATATCAGAAATGGGGGTCAAAAAGGGGCCTCATTGATGTGCTCAGTACTGGAAATTGAGTGCCAAAAGGGGGCCTCATCGATGTGTATCGATATCGAAAATGGGGTGCACAGGGGGGATCTATCAGTGTGTATCAATATCAGGAACAGAGTGACGAAAAGGGGCCTCATCAATGTGTATCAATATTGGAAACAAATGCCAAAAAGGGGATCTCATCAAAGTGTATCAATGTTGAGAATGGGGTGCACAGGGGATGCTCTCAATGTGTATCAATATAGAAAAGGAGGAGCCCAAAGGGGACTTATCAAATGCATATCAATATCGAAAACGGGGTGCTGGAAAGGGGCCTAATCACTGTGTATCGACAGCGAAAAGGAGGTGCCCAGAGGGGACCTTATCAAAATGTATCAATATCAAAAAAGGGGTGCCAAAAGGAGGACTTCATCCGTGTGTATCAATATCTAATACGGGGTGCCCAGAGGGGACCTCTGTTACCCTGGTTTTTCTGAGTTTTTTATTTAGCCTTTTGAATTTCATAATGGAGTCAGATCTTTTAGCTACTGTACAATATTAGAGCAGTTTTCTACCTTTCCCACAAGATGTAACATAAACAAATCCTTTGTTTTTCATTCTTTGTCCTTTGTTTGCATATTTCTAACCTGAAAAACAACTGTAACTGACAGTTGGTCTGGCCACTGAGGCTGAGGGGTGGAAACCCAAAAAAGCCAATCTTCTGCCAGACCCACAAATGTATAAATGGTAAAGAATAAACAAAGAGGCTTTCTTCCTCTTCCTCCTCTCTCCGCTCTCAGAGCAGTGAGCTGGGATTGGAAGTACCTCTGCCTTGCAAAGATCTCTTGTCTACGCGTGATTGCTTTGTGTGTCTCAGTGACAGACCTCTCCATGGTATCCATATCAAAAAGGGGGTGCTCAAAGGGAACCTATCAACGTGTATCAATACCTAAAGGGCTGCACAGAGGGGACCTCACTGATGGGTATAAATATAAACATGGGGGTGCTCAGAGGGGACCTATCAATGTGTACCGATATCAAAAAAGAGGTGCCAAAAGGGGATCTCATCCATGTGTATCAATATCTAAAAGGGTGTGCACAGAGAGAGCATTTCAATGTGTTAAAACAGCTCAAAGGAGGTACCAAAGGGACGCTTATCACTGTGTATCAGTACCTAAAGGGGTGCTCATCAGTAGTAGAAATATTATTAATAAATAATTAATAATGAAGTGGATCAATGTGTATCAATATCCAAAGGGGCCATGCTGTGCCAGGGCCTGCCCACCCTCCCAGGGAACTGCTCCTTCCCTGCTGGGGAGGATGAAGCCAGAAAGCCCTATAAATATGACTGCTTAGATTCTGAGAATGTGAAACCTGTAAGAGAGATAGATTTGAAAGTTTGGATGTTGGAGATGTCCTAGCTACTGGATGTCTGGGAAAACAGTTATGTGACCAGCTGGAGGTCACCAGCAGCCAGACCCAGAGGTCAGATGGAATGTCCTGTCTCACCCCCAATGTATGGTTCATCCCACACCTGTACCCCTCCCCTGAAGTATCAGGTATCTGTAACCCTAACCCCATTGGCACAAGTCTTGTTCCAGCCCACCTTGAGACCCCTTATCAGGGGGCTGCAAGAGTGGGTTGGTCTCTTTGCTCTTTTCCCTCTTTCCCCTCTCCCTCTCTTTGCCTGGCACCCTTTTCTCTCTTGGAGAAGAGGACTTTTCTCTCTTGGAATTTCCTCTCCCTTCCCCCACCTCCCTTGGCCTTGCCACGAGCAGCGCCTGGCAGCTCAAAGGCCTCACATCCTTTACAATAAACATCATCTTCTAAAACCCAACTTCAGAGATCTCTCTTCTACATTCATCCACACTGTCCTGGAGTCTGCAGTGAACCAATATCTACACTTCCCACTCTCCCCTTTGGCAGTGGGAAGCCATTCCCTGCCCATGTAAAAAAAATCACTCAGCCTCTTTTTTAATAATCCCCCTTCAAGCACTGCAAGGATCCCCCTCACACTGTAAAAATGTTTTTCCCCGTGGGAAAAGCCGTGTCCATACTTCTGCCTCATTCCCGTGGCCGCTCTCTGCCGTTCCCAGGCCTCTCAGCTCCTGCTTTGGACTGCTTTTGCTGCGTTCCCAAAGCTCCAAGAGCCCGGATTGCACACAGCCAGCGCTCCTCGCTGGGCTGTGACATTTCCCCCGAGGACACGGGGATAGATGACGGATCCGCGGAACGCCGTGACTCAGGCCGCCTCACAAGGCAGCGTCTGTGTCTGGCAGGTAAAGAGGTACTGCTGATTGCCACTGCTATTTCTGGCAGCCTGGCATTACAGGTGGCAGAGCAGAGCGAGGCCAAGGCATCGGCAGAGACCTCGAGCGGCCTTGTGGTGCTAAAAACCCGGAGAGGAGAGAAGAGCCGCCAGGTTTTTGTTCACTTTTTTATTTTGACCGTAATGCAAACAGGCATAAGTATTCCATAAAATCAGAAGATTGGGACTATACAGAGAAGAGGTGCATGCTTCAGAACAACGTGGATATCTTGCAAACAGAGCCAGAGTCAGTCTGAGAGAGGGGCTGGAGCACGGGGGACGAATGGCAGAGATTTTAGCAGCACTGAGAGCTCAGAGGTAGGGGAAGAACCACGCTTCTGGCTGCTTAAAGCACTGGCAGGATCACACACAGCTCGGGCTCACCCCACCCCAGCACAAACCCGGCCTGGGATCACACCGAAAACAGCCTCCAAAGGAGCTCCCCCTGCTCCACGCACACCCGTGGGATGGGACGCAAAGCGAGAGCGCCAGGCTCAAATCTCGGCATCGCTTCCTCGAGCGAATGAAGGCACAGCGACGCGAGGGGCTTGGAGCCCCGCCTGGCCCAGCAGGATTTACCCACACCTGAAGGTTTTACAATGGGAGGTTTGGGAATTCCCTGCCCCAAAACTGCCCGCTTTCCCAGCCCAATCCCCGTCCTCATCGTGGCACCGCCGCTCGTCAGGAAAAGGCCACGGGAAAATGAAAGGCTCCAACCCAACCTTTGAGTCTGAGACTGAAGGTGCCTGGGGGAGCCGAGGGGATAAATCCCTGCTCCTGTTACAAAAATTAATTGGCACTGAATATCAAACTCCCCAGGCAGCTGGCAGAAGTGGCGTTTTTAAGTCTGTGCAATCTGAAAAGCGATATGAGTCCCGGCTGAAAGCCATCCCGCTCCGCTCCTCCTCTGCCCGGGGAATTGTGTGTGCGCTCTGGAAGAGCTGCACACTGCTCACAAAGCACACACAGCCCGGGGTTTTTAAAGGCAATCCGAGGCAGCAGAGCATGGGAATTCAACCTTGGGAGTTGTGGGGATTTGCCTATATTGCAGGATTTTCGCAAAGCGGGGATTTTACGCTGAATCTCACTCGCAGGGAGATTCTCCAACCCCGTCTCCTGTTCCTGGGGGCTACTGGGAAGCGGCTTTTGTTGAGACAGGATTCCATGCTACGATCACACAGAGAGGAGAACAAAAAAGCAGGCTCAGAAGCAAGGAGCATTAATGTCTCAGTTAATTAAGGCTGTTTTGTTGTCCTTGATAAATTGTAAAAACCTCCGCTAGCAGTTATTGTAGGAACAAAAAGTTTGATTTAATCCAAATTTGATACGCTGGCTGTTTGCTCTCTGTTTGCTCTCCCCACCCCAAAACCAACACATGAAAACAAAGCAACAGAAAGAAAGCCCTGAATTAGTTCCTCTCTTAGATCAACTTTTCCAGTGTTTAGCCTTTCCATTTTCCAGGTATTAAGGATGCCCCTGGAAGGAAAATGCTTTGCCTGGCATTTTTCACTCACAGATTTTGGCAAAAAAATTTTCTCTCCCTGCAAAGAGACTGGCAGGAGCTGCCCTGCATCCCAGTGCTGCATTCCTGCTTTTCCACGGCTCCAGAACGGCTCTGAAAGCTTCAGGTACAAGAGTCTTGGCCAATTCCTCACCATGGGAATGAGGAATGGCTGCAAAGCTTTAGCCTGTAGGCTCCTGATAAACCAGGAATTCTGGGGGCCGGCCTCACGGGTTCGATTTGCTCACTTTGAGGCGCTTCCTCCCTCCTCCCTCCCCAAAATCTGGCCAGGTAGGACGTGGATGAGTGAGGCAGGAGAGCAGCAGCCCTGGCAGTGAGGTGCTGCCACTGCTCAGCTCCGAGCTCACGACCTGCTGGGGTTTTATTCCTGCCATTCCAGGGCATTCCCATCACAGCCAAACAGCTGTAGGGGTGGAGGCCAGGAACTGCCAGTCTGCTTCGTTTTCCCAGCAGGAAAAAGAGGTGGATCTGCATGGCGATGCTTGGGTACCCCACGAGTTTCTCTGCGCTAAACCAAGCTGATTCTGACCTCTCCTAAATTCTGTTTCACCTCTGGAACCAAGTGCTTTAAAGCAGCAACTTTCTCCCTGTCCCCTGACTTCCCCTGAACGCTCACGGCCACGTGGAGGAAGCTGGAGCTGGGATCTTCCCGGGAGAGGGGAGATTTCCCAGGGATTGCTGGAGCCATGCATTGCAGGCACGTGCAAGCGCGGATTGACACACGCGAAAATATTCTGAATTTGCTGCTGCTGCTGCTGCTGCTGTGCAAGCTGCCAAAATCCCCAGTGCCACTGAAGCCAGCAGGTGTGGAAGGCATTTTGGATCTTGGGAGGACTTGGATTCCAGGCTCATTCGGTCCAAGTTCAGGGTCACAGGTTTTCAAGAGCACTGCCCAAATTTTGCTCTCCCTGTTACAGCAGAAGGGATTGTTATAACAAACACGGAGTTACAGCGAAGTTGAATGGTCCTGAAAATGTGTCTCCATCTGTTCTGTGAAGGGACTGTGCTCCCCTCTGGAGCTATCAATGCAATTGCGGAGTTATCAGAGCAATTCTGAAGCTGAGAACGAATCCCCGGTGAAAACAGGAACAGAATTTCGTTTTGAACATAAAATTATCCTTCAAAAAAAAACCTCCCAAAAAACGGTGGGAGCCCTCAGAGGGCAAAGGAATGGCTTCAGTGGTCAGAAGTCAGAAGGCAGCAGCTTTGGCTTGGGCTTGGCGCGAGTCCATGAGGCTTCAAGCACAACCAGGGCCTCTCCCCCTGCAGTTTGATGGGAACGGGCTCTCCAGGCTCTGGGACAGCTCGCTGCCCAGGCTGCCCCCACGCTGGGACCTCTCCCCACCTCCATCCATCCCCGGTGCAGCCCCACCCCGGGGACACGGGGCTGAGCGGGGCTGAGCCCGCTCCCGGCTGTCCCAGGGGGAATTTCCCCACCCCTGGAAAACGAAGCCAGCGGGCAGCAGCGGGGCCGTGCTCCCTTCCCGGCACAAGGCACCGTGAGCCCGTGCCCGTCCCAGCGCCGGGAAGGGAGGGATCCCCCGAGGGAAGCAGCCGGCATGGGCTGCGAGGAATCGGACTGACGGGAAAGGAGCGGCCACGGGCGGGGCACGGGCTCACTGTGTCGTGTGCTCTCCTGCAGGAGTGCTGCTGGCACAGGACATTGCTGCAGCACTGCTGCTGGCACAGGACACTGCAGCACTGCTGGCACAGGACACTGCTGCACAGCTGCTGGCACAGGACACTGCTGCACTGCTGGCACAGGACACCGCTGCACCACTGCTGCTGGCACAGGACACTGCTGCAGCACTGCTGCTGGCACAGGACACTGCAGCACTCCTGGCACAGGACACTGCTGCACGGCTGCTGGCACAGGACACTGCTGCACTGCTGCTGGCACAGGACACTGCAGCACTGCTGACACAGGACACCGCTGCACCACTGCTGCTGGCACAGGACACTGCTGCACGGCTGCTGGCACAGGACACTGCAGCACTCCTGGCACAGGACACTGCTGCTGGAGTGCTGGCACAGGACACTGCTGCAGCACTGCTGACACAGGACACCGCTGCACCACTGCTGCTGGCACAGGACACTGCTGCACGGCTGCTGGCACAGGACACTGCAGCACTGCTGGCACAGGACACTGCAGCACTGGAGTGCTGGCACAGGACACTGCAGCACTGCTGCTGGCACAGGACACCGCTGCAGCACTGCTGGCACAGGACACTGCTGCTGGAGTGCTGGCACAGGACACCGCTGCAGCACTGCTGGTACAGGACACTGCTGCTGGAGTGCTGGCACAGGACATTGCTGCAGCGCTGCTGCCACAGGACACTGCTGCACTGCTGGCACAGGACACTGCAGCACTGCTGCTGGCACAGGACACTCCTGCAGCACTGCTGCTGGCCATGCACACACAGCCCAGATCCCCGTGCCCAGGGTGTGAGCAGAGTCCCTGCTGTCCCCTGGGGACACACGGGCACGGAGGGGACAGGGAGCATGAACAGCCCGGAGTCACATCCCATTCTCTGGCCAGTTTGGGTGTGATGGGCTCAGCTCCTCTCCAGCCACGAGCTCAGGCCACCACGTGGAGGTGACAGCTCCGTGAGGCCACTGCTGGTGGCAGATGTCCCATTGTTTTGCCGTTGTCTCATTGTTTTGCCATTGTCTCTGAGAAACAGAACAACAAACTCCCAGGCAGCCCTTCCCAGGAGATGCAGCCTCGGAAATCACCAACACCACGGCGCTGGATGCCCGTGCACTGAGTGGTTTTTCCCTGCTGGTGTGCACAGCCGGTTGGGAAAACACGGAACCGTTCTCCCTGGGTTTTCAAATCCATACAATGACTCTCTGTGGACGCTTTGAAGACTTAGGAAGTCAGATCTTTGCAAAAAAACCCCTATTTTGTAGCGTCTCGAAAATCAAACCTCCCGTTCGGAGAAGAGTCTCTTTTAACACCTGGAGAGTGACAAGGAGCAGAGCTGCTCAGAACTGGGGTGGTGGTGATGGTGGAGATCCTCCTGAGAGCCACTGGGACCAGGCTGTGTGTCCCGCAGGAGCAGCACAGGAGGGGCAGGGCAGGAGCGGGGACAGCTGTGTGCCCCGAGTGCCCCAGAGGCACAGCCCCTCTGCGTGTGAGCCCTCAGGGCTGGGGCAGCCCCCACCTCACCCTGTGTCTGCAGCACAGATTTTGTGGCTGCAGCCGCACGTCAGAGACGCCACAGCGGGACCAGCAGAGGCCAGGCTGGCAGAGCCGCGTTTCGGGAATCATAAAGCACATCCGCAAGTTTCTTTCCCCTGTTGCTATGGGAGAAAATGAGGCTCGAGGGGAGTGCGAAGCCCCTGCAGGTGGAGGGGATGAAGGGGAGCGGTTCAGACGTCTGAGACTGACTCAACAGCAAACAGTGAATCAAAACTCGCAGCGGTGCAGTTGTGAGGAGCCAGCGGGAGCGGAGGCAGCTCGGAGCCCTGGGGGTCTTTAACTTCACGGACCTTCACGGCAGCGAGGGGATTTCTGCTCCAGGCCAGGAGCCTTAACGCAGCATTTCCCTCTGCCCTCTGCAGACCCCCGGCAGGCAGAGCTGCGCTTCCCTCCCCTCCCCTCCCCTCCCCTGCTGCGGCTCAGCGGGGAGGGGAGGTGGCCAGCTCTGGGATGCACCAAAAGCAGGATAATCCAGCTCGGGCACGGCCTCCAGACGGGAGATGGCACAGCAGAGCGGGCAGGAGGCAGGACAGGAGGGGAAAACTTGCCAGCAGCAGAGCGTGAGCTGGGAAGAGCACAAAGAGATGTTTCTTGGGGCATCACCTCCTCCTCCTCGTCAGATTGCATCGCCCCTTCTTCTAAAGGAGGACCAGAGCACAAAGCTGGAGCCAGAATTTCCCAGAAGAAGAGGATGAGTCTGATTTTCTTTCCGATATTAGCTTTGTTTCTGCCGCCACAGGACGGGGGTCGGGCGGAGCTTGCTGCGTGTGCCCAGCTCTGCAGCCAGCGAGTTCCCTCCCGCACAAGACCTCTCCCAAACTCACTCACCCCGAGCCAAGGGACCCAGCTCCCCCACCCCACTGCCCGCCCTGGGATTGGGGCACCACCCACAGATCTTTCCCCCGTGCTCTGCAGCTTTTCCCCGCCAGGTCACGCAGTGGCACGCAGCTGGCCGTGGGCGCCAGCCCTGCCAGCCCAGCGAGCGCAGCTCCGGCCACACTGTGGCAGCATTTATTCGTTTTAGCCCGCGTAGGATGCTCGGCTGGCGCCGGCAGACCTGCGTCTCAAATTCTCCAGGTGCCTGGAGCCCTTTTGCTCCTGGATTTCGGGCTGGAGATGCTTCGGGGATTCAGGGAGTTGCAGAAGGTGTCACAGCCCACGGAGATGTGGCAGGAGAGGGCAGGAGATCCTGGCTGAGGGTGGCAACAACAGCACAGCCTGAGACAGAGGAGCCAGCAGGGCTTGTTCCCTGGGCTAGGGGAGCAGCAGACCTCCTGCAGCTCTTTCTGTGCTGCCTTTAGCTCAGGGCAGGTGATCTCAGCCCCTGGACAATCCCTGTCACCGGTTCTGGTGCTCAGCTCCGTCCAGGATCCACGCAGGATCAGCAGCTGCCACCTCAGGATGCCAGCCCTGTGTCCCTGCCTCCAGCAGGAGCTGCAGCCGTGTCCTGCTGTGCTGTGATGGCAGTGAGGGAGGACGGACCTGGGACGGGCTCAGCTGGGCAGAGCCGGGTGCTAAAACCACCGAGGTTCAATCCCTGCGTGAGCCATTCACTCAGGAGCTGGGCTTGATCCTTGTGGGACACAGAATGTTCTGTGATCCTCCAGGGTGCAGCAGGAGGAAGGACACACAAGGTCAAGTTTGCTTTCCCTTGCAGACAGCTTTTCTCTGTTAGAGGCTTTCTGTTTTCTCCAACCTTTCCGTGCTTGTGTTGACAAATTGCTTTTGGGGCCGGGTTCTTGCAGCAGGGCCGAGGTGTGAGCGTGTCAGAGCCCAGCACCCTGGCAGCCGATCTCACCTCCCTTCTCACATGATGTGTCCTGGCCGGGACAGCTCATGGCACAGGCAGGTGGCACAGAGGGGCCTGGCTCACCCCCAACGTGCCACACGTGTCTCTCTTGGCGGGCAGCTGGCTCCATGGTGGCACTTTCTGCTCCCCAAAACGCGGACAGGGCTGGGGTCTGCTGTCCCAGAAGCGCTCGTGAGACGTGCTAAGAGCTGATGGGATTTCACGATTCCTCCGTTGGCACATCCTCGCCAAGCACCTGGAGCCTCCAACCCCCCTCCAAGGGCTGCCTTTGGTGCCTCTGGCAGCTGGGAGCTGCTTCTGTCCCGTCCTCGTGGCTTTCCAGGCTCACCTGGGAGAGGGATCAGAGCATGCAAAGCTCTGGGTGCAGCCAGGCCCTCAGCGTGTCCCGCCAGCATCGTGGCTGCAGATCAGATATTCCCTGGAAAACCCTCTGGAGAGGTCACTGCCAGGAGCCTCTCCTTGGCCTGCACATCAGCCTGTGTGTTCAGAGCTCGTGGGAGAACTTCCACACCAGCAAAAGTTGGGATTGAGCAAAAGGAGAGGCTCACAGGGAGCAGGGAAAGAGAGCAGGAAAAGAGAGACAAAGCGCAGGGCCCATCTAGGAGGAATCGTGACACAAAACTCAGATCAAGAAACACACGGCTGCACCCAGGCTGCTCGGGGAGGAATAAAATCCATGGGCACAAGGGAATTGCACACCACCTGCCCCCAGCCTCGGCCATATGCCCAGGTTTGTCCAAATCCAAAGGAAAGCCATGAAAACACAAGGATTCCACCAAGCCCTGAGCTGGGGAAAGAGGGAGCCCTGCAGGAACAATCCCCAGCTCTGGACAAGCCACAAGACCTCACCATTGCCCAGCCCCTGCCACCTCTGCTCACCCCCAGGAACAGCCCAAAATGATCACAAAGGTGGCGATTTCATGCAGCTGCAAAATGCCCTCATGGGAAGGAGGGGAAATGTGGAATTCTGAAAAGAGCCACTGCAGGTTATAAAGCCATCGAACTCCAGTGGGGAAATCCAGGGAAGGGGAAGGAGGTGAACAGAAATGGCCACAGGACAAGAGCAAGAGAAGGAGGAAGAAAAGGAAATAAAAGTCATCATCATCATCAGGACACGACAACAGGACGAGAGACAGAGCGCTTTCCATGGGCAGTTCCCCGTGGAAAAGGAGCCACTGTGTCCGTGAAATACAAAACCCAGTGCCCTCCAGCTGGAGGGGGCAGCAGGTGCTGGGACTTGTTTGGCATCCCCTGGGGGCGAAGGGTCCAGTTAGGAGCAGAAAACCCTGCAAGGGAAAGGGGAGAAAGGCCGGCCTTAGAGGGAGCAGTCAGGAGCACTGGGATCATCCCCACCTGGAATTTCCATGTTGTGGGCAGCGGTTTACAGAGCTGGGCAAGGCAGGCAGGAAGGTGGGAAACTGAGGCTCTGCTAGAGCCCAGACCCCAGGGTATGCGATTCCTTGGAGAAAAATTCCTACCAAACCTCAGGGAGGTGGGGAAACCCACTCCAGGCACTCCACAGGGAAGGGGTTTCACCCCAAGGGCCAGCACAAGGAGCCAGATCCATGCAGCTGCCCAGCCTTTATCCTAAATAATCCTTCTGCTCAGCCAGGGAAAATCCCACCACGACCAAGCTGAGCAAATGGCAGGACTTGCTAGAGCAGAAACAAACACGGCAAATGTCAAGAATTTCTTTTTTTTTTTTTTTTTTTTTTTTTTTTTCACTCCTGGTTGTTTTTGCAACAGCGGGGAGAAAAATCTCTGGATGTTTCCTTGAAGAGCCATGGAGAGCTGAACACCTGGAGCCAGCCAGGCTCCCCTGCAGCTGGGGACAGTCACCCCTTCCCGTGGGTTTTTCCAGCCTGGAAGCAGGGAGCCGGCAGGACCATTTTCCTTGGGATGGGATTGTCATGTCTGAGCCCATCAGTGCAATAAACTGGGCAGCTGGGGGGATTTATCTTAGAGAGGCCACAGCTATTCCAGAGGCACTGCCAGAGCAAAAACCCAGTGCCTCCCTCGGCCTCTGCTCCAAGGTGTGCACAAAAGTCCAAGCCTCCTTTCCCGTCCTTTCCCACCCTTCTCCATCCCGCAGCCCACGAGGTGACTGCAGGGGTTAAGAGAAACGTGCCGACTCACTCATCCGTGTCTTTTTTGCTCTCCTCGATGAAGGCGATGGACTCGGATCTAAGGCGGTTTGTCACCTCGTACGTGCGCAGGGTGACTCCAAAAATATCCTCGTGGTACCGGCTGTCATCCTGGGGGAGAGGGCGGCAGAGGGAAGGTGGGGTTTGTCCAGGGTCGGTGCCGGCCCCAGCACAGCCCTGCGTGCTGGGGAGGCACCGAACGCGCCGGAGAGGTTTGGGGTCTGTCAGGAGTGGGACAGAGGGGAGCAGTGACCTTCCCAAGGTCACACCCCAGGGCACAGTGCAGCTGTTGCAGGTGTTAGACCCCTCAGCTGCTGGAAATTCCTGGCTGGCAGGGGCACAGCAGCCCAACACCAGCCTGTGGACAACCACGGGCTCCGGGCTCCCTTGGGGCCTGGATGGAGGTGGGATGGACACGGTTCAGAAGGGGAAATCCCATGGGAATCGTGCTGAGTTGTCCTCCTGGGGGGAAGCAGAGCATCCATCTGTGGGCCTGTGTCCCAAACTGAGCTCATTTATCCTTCAGCTGCATCATCTGTACCTGGCACGGGGCGCACAGATGGGGATGTGGAGCGGGGACCCACAAAA
The DNA here is from genome assembly GCA_022316685.1 of Progne subis subis. NCBI lineage: Eukaryota > Metazoa > Chordata > Aves > Passeriformes > Hirundinidae > Progne > Progne subis. The sequence goes on from JAKJHU010000726.1 coordinate 27,989, forward strand.
TGCCCCCATAAACTCATTTTTTTGATGGAGGGGCTTTGCAGGGCGAACAATCCCGGCCAGGGGTGCCCAAAAGCGCTGGCACCGGTGCTGGGCACGCTCCTCACAGGAGCCAGGTGAGCTCCCTGCACACAGAGACCTTGGGAATGTCACCCTGCCGAGCCTCCGTGGGTGCAGCCCCCGCGGCGGAGGCAGCAGGTGCGGTGCCCGTGGCTGGAGGTGGCAGTGGTGGCACACGCAGGTGGGAGAAAAGCTGGGAGAGAAAACCTGGAAAGGTCCTCGAGGCACAAACAAAAGTCATTGAAAAAGCTCTTGCAGCCGTGCAGGTGGACTCTGCCAAAAGGGGTTTGCTTTCACTGTGCAAAGCCTACAACAGCAACACAAACTAAAGTCATCGACTGCTTGCCCTCGATGTCAAAAGGGAAATGTTTCACGGGGTTTTGTCGTTCCCAGTTTGACATCGATGGTAATCCTCTGCTGTTAAACTCGGTGAAGAGTTATCAGAGAAAAAGCTAAGCGCCCTTAAAAGTCTGGTAAAGGAGCAACCACAAAAAGCTGAAAAGGCTGCTCATGTGAGAGGGAGACTTTATCACATTGCTGGGCGAAAGCCTGAGCCCGACCTCGTGTTTATCTCAAATGTGAAGTCTGTTAAATCACAGCTAGCTTTTTATACGCTTGGTCAATTTTTGTGCTGTTTTCTCCGAGCCACTTGGAGACCTCATCTTTGTTTTCTAGTTACGCTGCGCATTTCTCTACCTGAGCCCTTTGACTTGTCCTTACACTCCCTACACGAGCGGGTCCACTGCTGTTTGTTAATCCCCAGGTGTTTTTAAGGTTCCAGAAGAAGCTGTCGGGGCCTCGTTCCCGGCTTCCTCCGAAGCGCCAGCCCCGTGAGGACACGACTCACCCGCAGCTTGCTGAGGAAGGCTCCTGCCTCCTCGGCCGACAGCTGGCCCTGCTGCCTCACGATGCGCTGCACGGCCTTCAGCACGTCCCCGGCCATGGTGACATCCCCGCAGACGTAGATGTGGCCTCCCTGCTCCTTCAGGGCTTTGAACACGGTCTGGGCCAGCTGCTCCTGTAACACGTCCTGCACGTATTTCTGAGGGACGAGGAGGAGCAGGGAGCTGGGATTAACTCCGGTTTTCACAGCCTTGCCCTGCCCTGGGGGCAGCGATGAGGGGTGACTCCTCTTTGGGGGACACAGCTGTGCCTTGCAGCACCCAGAGTGACAAAAAAAGAGATGGGGACGGCAGCAAAGGATCGTTCTGCTCTTGCACAGTCACACCTTTCACTGCCAGCCCTGTTCGGGTCCCGGTGGGATCTGGGAGCAGGCATTTGCACTGGCTCTGGGAGACTTTCCTTTCCTTTCCTTTCCTTCCCTTCCCTTTCCCCTTCCCTCTGCCTGGCTGCAGGGGCACCCTGGGCACACGTTCAGGCTGGCACTGGGATGGGGACACTCCCTGGGAGCCGTGGCCACTGGGAAGGGACAGCGCTGCCCGTTTCCGTGCCCCAGGGACGAGTGACCAGCGGCCAAGGAATCAGCGTGTCCCCACCCCGCAGCTCCCCTCGACTCCCCCGGGCCACCCCGGGGCCGTGCCCACCTTTGGTTTGTCGGGCTCCCGGGAATAGGCCGTGTACAGCTCTCTGAAGACACCTTGGGTTTTGGCGAAGAGCGTCTCCTCCTTGTAGATGTGGTCGATCCTGGACTGCCGGCAGCCGAACACCAGCACCATGGGACACGGCTTCAGCCCTGGGGACAGCGCGGGGACAGCGCTCAGCCCCGGGGCCACCAGCTGCCACACGCCACCTCCCTCGGGACTGCCAGCGGATCTGCTGGGACGGCCCTGGCACGGCGGGACCCCATCCCTGCACCGCCAAGCCGGGGGTCCCAAAAGCTCTGGGAGGTGAGGAGCGGGACGGCCCCACCCACCCCAAATCCCTTTGGGGTGAGGAGTGGGACGGTCTGTTCCCAAATCTGTTCGCGGTGAGGAGCGGGATGGCCCCACCCCAAATCTGAGGTGAGGCAGAGGACGGCCCCACCCCAAATCTGAGGTGAGGAATGGGACGGCCCCACCCAAATCTGAGGTGAGGAATGGGACGGCCCCACCCAAATCTGAGGTGAGGAATGGGACGGCCCCACCCAAATCTGAGGTGAGGCAGAGGATGGCCCCACCCAAATCTGAGGTGAGGCAGAGGATGGCCCCACCCCAAATCTGTTGCAGGTGAGGCAGAGGATGGCCCCACCCCAAATCTGAGGTGAGGAATGGGACGGCCCCACCCAAATCTGAGGTGAGGCAGAGGATGGCCCCACCCCAAATCTGTTGGAGGTGAGGCAGAGGACGGCCCCACCCAAATCTGAGGTGAGGAATGGGACGGCCCCACCCAAATCTGAGGTGAGGAATGGGACGGCCCCACCCCAAACCTGTTGGAGGTGAGGCAGAGGACGGCCCCACCTTTGTGCTGGATGTCAAAGAGCCGCTGCTGCCAGAAGCTCCGGAAAGGGGCGATGCCGGTGCCGGGGCCGATGAGGATGCAGGGCACCTGCGGGTCCTGGGGCAGGTGGAACCCGGGGGCGCTGCACACATCAAAGATCCAGTCAGAAACAAGCTGGGTGTTCCCTCCCTCCCCTCTGCCCACAGCCAGCTGAGACATCTCCCCGAGAGGGAGGGGTAGAAAACGAGGAAAAATCCCACGATGAGACATTGTTGTGCAGAATTTCTCTCAAAAGGGAACCATTTGCTCACAGACCCAGCCCTGTTCTCTGCCACTGTGACAGCAGTCGAGGGCAGAGAGCTCATCCTGAGAGGGGTCCCACCGCCTCTTCCTCAGCCCTGGCCCCGTGTGGGTCACTCACCCTCGTACAAAGCAGGGCACCACTTCATCCGTCTGGATCCGACTGAGCCACGAGGAGCAGACTCCGTGGTGGATTGGTCCCTCTCCATCTGGGAAGGGAGGGAGGGAAGGAGGTCTGCACATCACCCAACGACTCAGTTTTCTTCCCTAAAACCCTCCCTGCTGCGTCCTGCATCCTCTGGAGTATTTCATACCTCAGCATCCATTCTCCATGAACTTGGCAGAGTTTGGCACTCGGATCCCTCCCTGGAGCTACCCAGGACCCAGACCCGACATAGCTGGACCTCCACAATCCTCGAGGAGCACCCAGTTCTCCTCTGGACCGTTTTGGCAGGAGCAGCATCCTGATGCTCCCAGACACAAACCCTCCACGGCAGCTCCTCCCTGTGCCCTGCAGAGCGCCAGGGCTGTCTCTATCTGCAGCTTCACCCTCCTCGGACACATCAGTGCTTGCACTGCTACAGAGCTTTGGCTACCGGCAGTGTGGATTTCAGGGTGGGCAAACAGAACCCTACAAGGAGCTTGGGTGATGTACCTGCCCCAGAAGTGTCATCTCTGTGTCACTGCCACTCTCCATGGCACGGGACAGCAGTGCTGCAGCCTGGGGGAACCTACTCTTGCTGGTGCCTTCATTTTTATCTTTGCTGTATTTCAGGTTCTGTGCTGCCCAGGTGCAGCTCTGAGCTCACACTCAGGGTCACTCAGCTCTCTGCACACAGCAGGGACACAAAACAAATCCTGTTCCTGCTGGACACCAAGGACAACTTTCAGTCCAAAAGCACAAAAAAGGGTGGCTGGAGGGAGGAACAAGAAGGATGGGACCTCACAGCCTGGAGCTGGAATTGGACAATTAAATCCCAATATGCAAATGGACCAAAACTGATCAAACTGTGAGACCTCATGACCGCTCAGCCATTTTGTGACCATTTTGGGTCCACCTTGGGTGCAGCCCTGGCCAGGCCCTGTCCTGCCCAAGGTCTACCCTAGAGGCCATTCAATAAATCTCTGCTTTATTCTCCAGCTCTGTCCAGTCTGTGTTCCAGCTCAGCCTGCCCAAGGCATCATTGCAGCGGGCAGAAAGGCTTTGAAGGAACACCTCCCTGCCAGACACAGGGTGGGGTTGGCCCTGCGCTGCTGCTGCGCTTTTCCCCGCAGCCCCGGGCCCGGCAGGGTACCTCGGGTGCGGTAGGACACCACGGCCACGGTGAGGTGCACCTCCCCTGGGTACATCTCCGGGGACGAGCTGATGGAGTAGTAGCGAGGCTGCAGGAGGGGCAGCTGTGTGAGCAGCAGCGTGGAGGGCATCTGCACGGAGGGGAACTCCTCCAGCACCTCCACGATCGTGGGGTTCTTGGACCACTTCCACTCCTCGTACTCCTGCAAGCCCTGGGAGAGAGGGAGGGAGGAGAGAGCTGCGGGATCCACCTTTTCCAGGCGCCTCAAGTGATATCCCAGGAGGTCCATGGCTGTGGGGAATACTAAAGGTGAGAAGGCTTTCAGAAAGCTGTGAGAGCAGGCCCCAGAGACAGAGCGAGCAGAAGAACTTGGGATTAGCTGCAAAGCTTGAAAGTAGGAGAAGTTACAATAGCACAGCAAAGCAAGGACATGAAACAACAGTTTGTGTTGGGGAGGATGAAGCCAAAAAACCCTATAAATATGATTGCCTATATTCTGGGAATGTGGGACCTGTGGGTGAGATGGAATTGAAAGTAAGTTTTGATGTTTGAGATGTATTGGATACTGGATGTATGGGAAAACAGTTATGTGACCAGCTGAAGGTCACCTGCAGCCAGACCCTGGTCAGATGGAATGTTCTGTCTCACCCCCCAATGGTTCATCCCACACCTGTACCCCTCCCCTGAAGTATCAGGTATCTGTAACCCCATTGGCACAGATCCTGTTCCGGCCCACCTTGAGACCCCTTAGCAGGGGGCTGCGAAGGTGGCTCGGCCTCTTTGCTCTTTTGCGCTCTTTTGCGCTCTTTTGCTCTCTTTTGCTCTCTTTTGCTCTCTTTTGCTCTCTTTTGCTCTCTTTTGCTCTTTGCTTTTACTCCCCTCCATTCCCTACCTTTCCCTTACCCCACCTCCTAGGCCTTGCCACGAGCTGCAGCCTGGCAGCTCAGAGCAAGGCCTCACATCCCTTACAATAAACCCAATCTTCTAAAACCTAACTACAGAGATCTCTCATCTACATTCATCTACACGATCCTGGAGTCCACAGCAGCAGCAGAAAAACAATTTCTACAAGTTTGAGTTTTGGCTTTGGCTAGGATAGACCTGAAGACCGCAGAAGAGTAATCCTAGCAACATAGTAGAAGGTTTTAAAGCTGAATAATAGAGTATTGTGTACTGCTAATAGAAAGCATCCAAGCAAGGGTTGTTTGAAGCAGGTGTAAGTGTGCTTTAGTGACTGGCTAGAACAATTAGCTTTAGCAATATGCTGTTGGCTAGAAAGTTTCTTAAATGCCCTGGAACAAAGAGATCTTTGGCTACTGCTGGCAAGACGTGAGCTGCTGCCATCTTTCGATGGTCTCAGCCTGCAATGGGGCTGATGTCGCAATAAAGCCCAGGGATCATCTCCCAGTGGTGCTGTCCCTTTTGCCAGAATGCCACCACACGTGGCAAAGCTGGAGTGGGTGGCACTGAAGGTGCCCTGAGCCCCGCTCAGGGATAGACTCAGCCTAAGCACGGTGTGGCATGAAAACGCCCTGGCTGGGCTGTGATCGCCCCAGGGCCTTGCAGAACCTGGGCGCTGGGCTCTTTACCTTGCTGAGGACCTGCAGACGTTTCTTCTCCTTGTCACTGGTGGCCAGCAGAGCGAACTGCTGCAGCAGCAGCGGCGTGGGAGGGGTGGTGATGTCCAGGTAGTACTTGAAGGCCTGGAAGATGGTGCAGGGTGGGACACGGTTCTCGTCCGTCCAGTTACTGATGACACCTGCCAGGAGGGAGTCCAGCACAAGCCTGGGATCAGCTGAGCAGCGGGGCCAGGGTGGGCGAATCCTGGTTTTCATCCCCCTCGGAGACACTGGATTGGGGTTTTCCATCTCCAGTTACACCGTGCGTGGCAGTGGGGAACCAGACTCATCCCTGAGATACGGTGTTGGGGTGGCCCCTCTGGATCCCTTAATTCTTCTTCCCAGTCCTAGACATCTCCCTTTCTAAGGGAATATAAACACCTCCAGTTTTTTCATGGAATAAGGAAATATCCTCCCCGCCCTTCGAAACCCTTGCCCCACATCCCAAACGCAGACGAGCAACAGCTCTGGGCGGAGCAGGGACGGAGGAGGTGCTCCCAATCCAGGCAAACACGGGGCCACCCACCTCCCTGAGGAGCTACAAGGACTTCAGGAGCTGGCAACGCGGGACAGAGGCCGCTGGCACTCCCTGGTTACCTAGAGCCGTGCTCCTCTCCTCCAGCAGCTCCACCTTCACCACCTGGTTGGTCGGAGGGGCGTCCTCAAGCCTGTCGATGAGGGCGTTGACCAAGTCCTCGTGGTTCCCTGGGAACACGCCCAGGTGGTCCCCGGGCAGGTACTGGAGCTCCTGGTGCCCATTGGTGTGCAGGCGCACGAAAATCGTCAGGCGGCTGCGGGGCACGGAGGAAAAGCGGGGAAAAGCGTTTTGTGGGATCCCTGTGGGAGTGGCTGAGCCCTGGGCAGTGGTGGTGGCACTTCCAAGCCGTGGTGGCCGCGTCACCAAGGTCACAGCAGGGAGAAGGGACACTGCAGCGTGCCCTGGAGTCACCCTCAGGGACTTTGTAAAAGGGGAAAAACAATTTGACCTCTCGCTCAGCGATTTTATCCTTCCTCTGCTGTCTCTCCAGCCAGCTCCCATCCCGTGGGCTGAGGGAGGCACCAGCAGGAATTTCACCGTGCAGGAAGGTCAGGAACACCCTCCACGGGCTCCCAGCCTTACTCATAGTTTACACAAAGGTGGAGTGTTGGAGTCCAGGGCATTCCTTTGGCTGCCCTGGAGGGTCAGGGACCTGGGCAGGGGGCTCTGAGACCCCAGCCCAGAGCTCAGAGAGACACTGGATTTGATCTCAGTCCATGGGAAAAACTTCCTAAACTGAGAGAGGGTTTGCAGGCCACAGGAGTGTGAAAAATAGTAGTTTAGCTTATTACAGGGTGAAAAACAGTATATTTAAGTTTCTAGCATTGAAGTGAATGAGGGCAAGATGGAGAATTTGGGGCATTGTCTCCTTCTTCTTCTTTCTTCTTCCCTCACTCCATTTCTGCAGTGGCGTGGCACAAAGTAGTTTGTGAGGATTGGGTCAGTGTAAAGATGATCTTTTTAGTAATAGTGATAGACATTGGTAAGAAATAGTAAATAAAGAATACATAGCAATTAGTATAAAAGATAAGGACAGCCCCAGCTTGGGGGGAGATGTGAGCAGTCCATGCAGCTGCAAACATCGTTTTTTGGCACTGAGAAATTGTAAGATAAGAAACAATAAACGAAGTATGCAACCTTGAAAAATCTAAACCTGAAGACTCCGTCTCTTCCTTCGGTTTAGCACAAAGCTGTGCAGAGGGCAAAGGACTCTAAAACCACCTAAATGCCAAGGAACAAACCCAACAGCGGATCCCATGGATGCCCAGGGCTCTAGGGCTGTTTGTAGCACTGTTTCGGGCGCCCCGGGTGAGCGTTCGGCTCCTACCTGGACTTGGGGCTCTGCAGGTTCTGGCGCGTGAGGAGCCGGGCTGCATAGACGCGTTTCTTGTGGATGCTGTACAGTCCTGGGGGGGAAAGGGTCAGGGAGGGCATTCAGCAGAGCGTGGCCAAGGCTTCTGGCTTTTGTGGGATCACTGTGGGGTCAACCCTTCAGACCAGAGCTGGCCACAGGGGCTTGACCTCCCTCCTGCAAACCCAAGCGATCAGAAACCCCAGGGGAGAACCAAGCACGAGAGAGGAGGACCCCAAAACCATCCCCGTGAGGCCCAGGGCTGTGCCTCGCATGCCCACGGGCTCCTCTCGCTGCCAGTGCCACCTGGAGCGCCCGGCTTTGGGAGGAGCCGAGCCGCTGCGGCAGACCCCGCGCTGCAGGAGCCGTGCTGAGGGGCCAGGTGTCCGTGGGCTGGACCTGCCTTTGCTCCGCAGCGCTCGGCGGAGCGGCATTGGACAAAGAGAGCTTGGAAAGATCCCAAGCTCCCAGCTCCTCGCTTCAAAAAACGGGGTCAGGAGGAGGGAGAGCAGATCCTGTCCAAACATCTCCGTTACAGACGCGGACAGGGAGCGGCCAGAGGGGCCTGGGGCTGTCCCAGGACGGGGGCAAAGGCAGCGCTGAAGCGCTGGGCATTTAACAGAGACAGCAAACGGGGTTTGGCCCCTTTGGCCCTGTGTCTTCTCCACGTGCCCCACGGCCACGGCCCTCGGGGTGAGTCCGTCTGTACCTTGTGTGAGCTCCGGCGCCTCGGCCACGTAGGTCAGGCGGAACTTGCTCCTCTTCCAGCTGCGGTCGTTGCTGATGAGGGAGTTGTTGGCTTTCTCGATGTTGACGTCGTCGCCCACGCAGAACACGTCACAGGCTGCCTGCAGCACGCACCAGGCCCTCAGGCAGCTCCCTGAGCCCGGCTGACCCCCTCATTCCACCCATCCCACGTGGAGCAGCAGCCCCCAGCAGTGCAGGGCTGCACAGCGGCCGTGGGCACGCCCCGTGGTGCTCTCCTTCCCAGGTATCGGGGATGGGGCAGGAATTCAACACTTCGGGGACCTTTTGGTGGTCAGCACGAAGCAGAGCGCCAGCTCCACTCTTTCTGTTGTGGGCTGGGGTGGTGGCAGAGGGAAGGAAAGGGAGGCTGGGTTCAGATCCAGCTCTAATCTCTGTCCTGCCCCTCCCTGCAGCACCAGAGCAGCCCCAGGTTACCTTGAAGACCTTCTTGGCCCAGGTCCTGAAGGATTCCTCCTGGCCACAGAGCTCGTCCCCCTCTCCCATGCGGAGGATCCTCTCTCCCCCCAGCTCCTCCAGGAGCGTGTCCACGGCGCGGGCAAAGGCGCAGAAATGGGGATAGGCCCGGGAGCCCAGCCCGAACACGGAGAACCTGTGCAGAGATGCTCAGCTGTGGCTGCTCAGCTGGGATGGACACTGGCATGTCCCTTGGCACATCCCCTGGCACATCCCCTGGCACATCCCCTGGCACATCACCTGGAGAGTCCCCTGGCACATCCCCTGGCACATCCCCTGGCACATCCTATGGCACATCCCCTGGAGCATCCCCTGGCACATCCCCTGGAGCATCCCATGGCACATCCTATGGCACATCCCCTGGAGCATCCCCTGGCACATCCTATGGCACATCCCCTGGCACATCCCATGGCACATCCTATGGCACATCCCCTGGCACATCCCCTGGCACATCCCATAGCACATCCCCTGGAGAGTCCCCTGGCACATCCCCTGGCACATCCCCTGGAGAGTCCCCTGGCACATCCCCTGGCACATCCCATGGCACATCCTATGGCACGTCCCCTGGCACATCCCCTGGAGCATCCCCTGGCACATCCCCTGGAGCATCCCATGGCACATCCCCTGGAGCATCCCCTGGCACATCCCCTGGCACATCCTATGGCACATCCCCTGGCACATCCCATGGCACATCCCCTGGAGCATCCCCTGGCACATCCCCTGGCACATCCCCTGGCACATCCCCTGGCACATCCCTTGGCACATCCCTGGCACATCCCCTGGCACATCCCCTGGCACATCCCCTGGCACATCCCTTGGCACATCCCTGGCACATCCCCTGGCACATCCCCTGGCACATCCCCTGGCACATCCCTTGGCACATCCCTGGCACATCCCCTGGCACATCCCATGGCACATCCCCTGGAGCATCCCCTGGCACATCCCCTGGCACATCCCATGGCACACAGGGCACATCCCATGGCACATCCCCTGGCACATCCCATGGCACATCCCCTGGAGCGTCCCCTGGCACATCCCCTGGCACATCCCATGGCACACAGGGCACATCCCATGGCACATCCCCTGGCACATCCCATGGCACATCCCCTGGAGCGTCCCCTGGCACATCCCCTGGCACATCCCATGGCACATCCCATGGCACATCCCCTGGCACACAGGGCACATCCCTGGCACATCCCCTGGAGCGTCCCCTGGCACATCCCCTGGCACATCCCCTGGCACATCCCCTGGCACATCCCTTGGCACATCCCCTGGCGTGTCCCCTCCCTCACCACCACCCTCAGCAGCCTGGAGGTGTCTGCACATCACCCAAACGCCTCAGGGTGAGGCGGGAGCGATGGGTCCGCGCAGCACCGGCTCCTGCTCTGTCCCTGCTGCTGGAACCCTGGGAGCTGAGGATTCCAGACTTTCTGTGCTCACAGGCACTGACCCCCAGGCAAACACTGCGTTTGATCTGAGGCTGTGGAACAGCTTCCAAAACTGAGTGACAGCACTGGGATCGTGGGTGTGTGGTTTGAATGGAAGCGTGTGATGTCACAGGGTGGAAAACTCAGAGTTTAACGTTTTAGAATATAGTAATATATATATATATAAAGCAATATGGAGGATTTAGGGTGTAGGCAAGCTCTTCTTCTTTCACCTTCTTCTTTGTGAGTTTGGGTAGAATAATCCGCATTGTGGGCCGTGGGTTATTGGGTTCAACGTAAAAACAGCATAGGTGTCACCTCGTTATTGGACAATTAGTGCTTAAAATACCTTGGAAAGAGTTAGAGCCATCTCTCACCTTGTTAGCTGGAGCTCACAGCTCGTGGGACTGCACTACAGGTAAGGATTAATAAACACCTCAGTCCCAGCACCAAAGCTGCGTCTCCTCCCGCCCCGTCCCCTTTACCTGACGTTTGCCAGGGGCCCCGTGCTCTCGAAGTTGTCCCTGGAGTCAGGGCCATCGCTGGAGGATTTCCGTGCGTCCGAGTAGGAGGAGACGCTGTTGAACCGGACCTTGTAGCTCCTGTGAACAGCGACAGCGCCCGGGGTCACACCGGGGTCGCACCGGGGTCGCACCGGGGTCACACCGGGGTCACACCGGGGTCACCTGCCCGCCTGGCTTCGTGCCCAGGGGGTCCCGAGCGTGGGGGACACCAAAGCGGAGCTCAGGGCTCACGATTGCAGGAGGAGCAGAGGAACGTGCTCCCTCCGGGGGAAGAGCCGTCGCAGCCCCTCTGCAGGAGCAGGAATGCTCCGCCAGGTCCTTGTCACCCCCCTGGGCTGACCCAGGGGTTGGTCACCAGCTGTCCCCAGTGACACAGAGCTGCCAGGACCTTTGGCTTTACCGGTCCTTCCCTGGCAGCACACAAGGTCGGGTGTGTGTCTGGGGAGATATTCTGAGGGTTGTTTCATTCGTAGGAAGTGGGAAATCGAAAAAAAAAAAAAAAAAAGAAATGGAGTGAGAGAAGAAGGGATGAGGAGGGGGAAGGGGAGCAGAGGGGGAGAAAAAAAAAAATAAATAAAAAAAATCTGACAACAGCAGAAGTATTTCTGAATTGAACCATCTCCCAAATTTGCTCCACACAAGAGTTTCTAAATTTACAGGCAGAGCAGCGAGCGGCGGCGTGTGCATGAGTCACGGCACAGCTCCTGCAGCCGGCACAGCCCCGAGCCCGGTGACAGCGGGGTCACAGAGCCCCAGTGCCACCTCTGCCTCCCCCGCTGTCCCCTGACCCCCACGCCTCTCCGCCTCTCCCCCTGCTGCGGCCCAGCGCTGGCCCCGGCCGTGTCCCACCCTGGGCTCCCTCCCCAGCCTCTGAGAGGCTCAGAGCTCATCCATCTTCCAGTGCCGGGGATTCGCTGCAATCCCAGACGCTCTTCGGGGCAGCAGGACCCTCTGGATTAGATGGACACAAAGCCCAGGTTCCCCAGGCGGAATGAGAAGGTCCTCGTGGTGTGGGACGGCTGCTGAAAGGATGGGCTGGATTTGAGCTTGGAGTAGGAATGGCTTAGGAATGCTTAAAAAAACCCTTGGAAAACCCTGCTGGGAGGCACGAGGAGCCAGATATCAACCCCAGCACAGCCTCAGGGCCATGGGCAGAGAGCTGTGGGCACAGAGCCCTGACAGGACCTGTGACACCGGATTTGGAGAGGGATCTCAGCATTCCCTGGGGAGCTGGGAGCCCACGAGGTGCAGGGACAGGAGGAACTGCTCTCTCCAGCTCTCTTTTAGCAGGCTGACACTGCCCCTCTTCCCCTGGCATTCTCCTCCAGGTCTCCTTTTCTCATTGCAAAAGGTTTTTTGTGTGCTTGATATTAGCAAGGTCCTGGATGTTGTTTGCCCAGGGAAGGTGTGGATTTCCCTGGATCTCTGGAAGTGTCCAAGGCCAGCCTGGACGGAGCAGCCTGGGACAGTGGAAGTTATCCCTGCCTGGCTGTTAGAAACCCCTACCAGCCCTTAAATCACACTTGGAGGTGTCTGTGACAGCAAGCACAGAGCTCAGGGGCTTTGATCCTCCTCAAATCTGCCTGACCAGCCGTGGGCAGCACCTCTGCCCCAAGGAGAAGACCTGCACCTCTGCACCTTGGGGTGCAGCACCTGGGGGAGACACCCACGTGCGGAACGCCCCTCGTCCATCCCGACCCCTCCGGTGGGCGGCACGTCCCGCTCTGCCGCTGTCCCCGTTAAGGCGCGGGGCCACCAGCGGCGTGCCGGGGTTTGGAATCCCGCAGGGATCCATCGGCTGAGCCGGCTGCACAGCAGCGGAGCGCTCGGGGCTGAGCCGGGCCAGCTCTGGAGAGCCACACCTCGGTCCCCGCCGGGTTTGTCCCCGCGTTTGACACCGCTCCAGGGCAGGCAGGGCGCTGGAACTGCCCTGGATCCCTGGATCCCTGGATCCCTGGCCAGGGCTGATCCGTCCTTAATTAAGGAGCAGCCCTGTGCCAGTTGTTAGCTCAGGAGACATTCCAGGGCAGAGCAGTGCCCCAGTTCAGGGAAATATTTTATTCTTCACGGCTAAAATAAGAGGAGAGCCCAAGCGATTATTCTCACTGCCCTCCTTTCCCAGCCCCTGGGATCTGCACGGAGACGCTCAAAGCTCGTCTTCCCCTGAAGGGGGATTTTCTACAATCCTAGATTCGGTCTCCAAGGTACCGCTTACAAACATCACAGGATTATCACAGCTCTTATTTTCCCTAGAAATCTTTTCACACCATGCATGCAGCTAAATCTGGTTCTCAAGCCCTCCCCCACCTACAACTGCAGGGCTGGGAACTCCCTTCTACCTCCAACTCTTTCTATTTCAGTGCCTCCTGGACAGGCCCTGGCTCTCTGAATCGAGGATTTGGGGAAAATTCCTACTTTTATCTGTTTTTTGTTTTTGTTTTTTTTTTTCCCCACAGATTCCTGCCTCTTCAAGGTGAAGAGAGAAGCTTCAAAGTGTCATTCCAGGGAATTCCAAGCTGGGATCCGCAGGCACTCCTGACTTTTTGCTTTTGTCCTTCCTGGGACCTCCACTGCCCCTATTCCCTGGGTCTCCAGGCAGGTCCCATCCCTGGATATTTGCAAATGTGAGATCTGCCCCAGGATTTCCCCTTGGGAGAGGAGGAAGGCAGGGAACCTGTCCTGCACGCTGGGGTTGGGACTGGGAGGGGAAGGGGTTGGAGTGGGAGGGGAAGGGGTTGGAGTGCTCTTACTTCCTCTCCTCCAGGTTGGAGTTGGGATTCTTCATCTCCATTAATGCACAGCCAAATTTCTACAGAAAGAGGACAAAAAGGACCGTCAGTCCTGCCAGGTTTCACAGGAAACCCAGCCCTGAGCAGAGCCTGGGCTGTGGCCCCGCTCCCTGCTCCCTGTGCCCAGCTGTGCAGGTCACAGCCCCCAACCCGGGGGACTGTCACCTTCTGTGTGACACTGGTGGTGGTCACACAGGATGAATTTAACAGCGGATCAGCGGCTGTCCGCTGGCAGGGAATCAGGACTTGTCCCTGCTCCAGAGCAGGCTGGAGGCAGCTACAGCACCTGGACCTGTTTCGGGTCACTCCAGCTCTGTCTGAGCCAAAAGAGGACGTTCCTGGCCCTGTCCCGTGGCTGTCCCCCCTCCCTGCTGTCCTACCTCGCCGTTCTCGGGCGGGTCCCCATTGCCGAAGGTGCTGGTGACCACCAGGACCATGGTTTCGTGCTCCAGGTGCACGACGTCGTACTCGTCCATGGACATCACCTGGGAGCACAGAGAGGTTACAGGGAGGTGGGAGCCTCCTGGGCTGGCTCCAGTGGCCCCGGGGATGGGGACAGCACGTCCCTGCCGAGATCTCTGCACGGGGAGGATGGCAGAGGAGCCTGGAGGGACACGGGCAGCCCCGGAGCTGCCACCCGAGGGGCCACAGGCAAACGGACGCTGCAATGGCTGCGGGAAACCAGCTGGAAAAATGCCTGTGCAGGCTCCAACCCAGACCCACAGGGACGCATCCTGAAGGGCCTGGGCAGCTGCTTTCCACGTGTTTCCTCGGAGCACCCGGGATTTCACCCCCATCACGTGCCAGGAGCCGGTACCATACCTTGGCATCGAAGGCGTGTTTGAAGATCTCACACAGAGTTTTTGCATAGACCTGGGACTTCCCCGTCTCCGTGGCGTACAGGATGGTGGCCTTGACCCTCTTGGCCATGGCTTGGCCCATCAGCTTGGCTGAGAACTTGACAGCCCTGGGAAGCAGGAGTAAATCCCAGTCAGGGCTTGGTGTTTCCCAGTGCCTCTAGCCCAGAACTTTTTATTTCTTATTAAATGAACAGCCTTACAAAGCTGCAGCATCAAATTTTTTTTGGTTGTTTTACGGCAAACAGGGAAGCCTTGGAAGAGCTCGACTTGTCAGAGAGGAAGGGGAGATGGGGGAGCTTCAAGAGAGCTCAGACACCTGAATGGGCTGAAGGAGGAAAATGCTAAACCAGGCATGGGGGTGGTATTTCTGCAGGGGCAGAGAAGCAGGAGAGGAATCAGGGGCAGAGAATGCCAAAGAAAGAGCTGGAACCAACCACAGCTGGGGCTACAGGAGGAGAAGCAGCTCCTCCATCCCTTAAATCCAGCGGGGTTCTGCAGGAGCTGCCCTGGCCAGCCCTGCTCCCCGCAGAGCCTGGGGACACCGGGGTCACACCGAGCTGTCCCAGGGCCTGTGATCTGCACTCTGGTGGCACCAAGAACTGCCCTGGGAGTGATGCCTTCAGTTTTGTCTTTGCTGTATTTCATGTTCTGTGCTGCCCAGGTGCAGCTCTGAGCTCACACTCAGGGTCACTCAGCTCTCTGCACACAGCAGGGACACAAAACAAATCCTGTTCCTGCTGGACACCAAGGACAACTTTCAGCCTAAAAGCACAAACAAGGGTGGCTGGAGGGAGGAACAAGAAGGATGGGACCTCACAGCCTGGAGCTGGAATTGGACAATTAAATCCCAATATGCAAATGGACCAAAACTTATAAAAATGTAAGATCTCGAGACTGGTCAGGCATTTTGTGACCATTTTGGGTCCACCTTGGGTGCAGCCCTGGCCAGGCCCTGTCCTGCCCAAGGTCTACCCTAGAGGCCATTCAGTAAATCTCTGCTTTATTCTCCAGCTCTGTCCTGTCTGTGTTCCAGCTCAGCCTGCCCAAGGCATCGGGAGGAGCAGCCCTTCCCAGGCCGGGGTGGCACATTTATCCCAGCCCTGCCAGGCTGTGCCCAGCTGGATGTTTCCTGTGCCTGCAGCCATCACCGGGGGCTTTTCCTCCAGTTTCCCCGCTGGCTCAGGGGGGAGGGCCCTGGGAGGTCACCAGCCTTTCTCCAATCCTGGCCGAGGGGATGCAGCACCAGGAATGCTGATCCCTTGTCCGTGGCGTCAGTGGGAGCACCGTGATGGGGGACGGGGGTGGTGGGTTTGTCGTTCTGGAGACGTTCATAATCACATCAGCGCCGTGTTCCCTACATAACGAACATCTCCTTTTCTAAGTGGACCACCAAGCCTTTAAATGGGGCCACCAGAAAGGCAGAAATCCGCCAGGTCTGGAATTAGGCTGGCGCTGCGACAGGGAAAGGCGATTTTTGGGTGGCTGAGGGAGCACAAAGCATCTCTGTGGCCTCTGCAAGAGGAAAGGATGCTTGATTCACTTTGACAGCCCTTGCCCCAGGTTTCTGAGTTCAGCAGGACTCCTGCAGCCCCTTCAGAGGAGCTCTGGGGAATGCAGGCTGCGGCTGGAACGGCCACACTGGGCTGGAGGAGCTCAGCTTCCCCCTGCCCCTCCTGCCCACGAACGCTCTGGTTCAGGGAATCATTTAGGGAGGTAAAAAAGAGGAGAGAAGAGGTAGAAACTCCTCCAGGCTGGTTTATCCTGCGCCTGGCAGCCCTTCTCCACGGCCTCAGGAGCACTGCTGTTTCAGCGCCCTCGGTGAAGTTCTGCCCGTGGTCCCCCGGTGGTGGCAGTGTCCCCGGTCCCCAGGACCCGCAGGGCAGGTGGGGCAGGCGGGGCGGGCACTGCGGGGCTGCAGGCTCAGACTGGGGCAGACTTTTGAGTCTGACAGGCACCAAATCACGCTCAAGGCTCTGGGCTCAGGCTGCCTCTTCTACAGCTGATAAGCTCAGATCCAGACAGGATTAATGGTGAATTACAAAGACAATTCCTCTCCCTACGCCAGGAACAATGGAGATTTTGTTTTAAATGACCTGCCACGCTCACATTTTTATAAAACCATCCCTCAGTGGGGCACATGGCAACGAAAGCATTTTTCTTCTCCGAACTCCATGAATCCTCCTGCTCTTCCCCCAGCCCCAGTGTCAGCTGCAGGAGCGCATTCCTCAGCTGCTGATCCTGTTTATGGATGCACCACGGGGAACAGCTCGCAGGAGGTGACAGCTGAAGAGTGGGAGCAAATTGATAGCAGGGATTCGGGGAAACTGAAGCGTGGGGAGGTGCTGTGACGAGCCAGGGCCACCTGGCAGCCTGGCCACCGTCACCAGGGCACACCCAGCCCGCTCCTGCCGTGGCCCAGCCGCTCCTCTCTGCCACGGGGGAGGAATTTGGGCCAGAATCAGCCGAAGGCTCCAAGCTGCGCCTCATTCCTGCATCCCTGCTGCTGAGGAGCCTTGGCAGGGATGAGGGACTGGGGTGGCTCCTTGCCAGGGGTCAACTGACCATGAAGTGCAAATCTCAGCTCAGCCCTGATCCATCTGCTGCCTGCAGGGAGATTCCTCATTTCCACCTCCCCCCTTCCTCCCAGAGCAGGTGTTTGGAGGGTTGGGCACACACTGGAGCAGGTTCTCCTCAAGTAGGGGAAAAGTCAGTGGGGAAAAGAGAAATGTGGACAGGAGCCTCATCTTGTTAGTGCCAGTGCAGCCCTGGAGAGGGAGGGGGGATCTTCCTGCCCCAAGGAAGGGAAAAACAGGCAAAACACCCTCAAGAAGTGGGACAGCCACCCCTGAGCACTAAGACCTCCTGACTGGAGAACGAGCAGCTGGGGAGAACAAACCACACCCAGGATCTGGTATTCACCTGGTCACACCCCTCTCGGTGGTCCAACGGGGTGTTCAAAGGACAGCCTGTGTCCCTAAATGCCCCTCATGGCAGGTAAAGCCTTCAGTGGCCCAAAGCCCAGGCTCAGAGCCCATCATCCGTAGGGTGATGCACACACCCACGTGGTGCTTAAATCCAGGAGCAGCCCCACACATTCCAGGCCTTTCCAGAGCCCGCCGGTACTTACTTGGCCAGCTTCTTAAAGCCAATGGCTCTCTTCTTGGTGGGTGTCCCATTGACCCCTTTCCAGACATGGGTGTTCCAGGGGTCCGGCTAGGAGAGGGAAAAGCAGGATCAGACGGTGAGGAGTGCTCAGAGCTTGGAGAAATGCAGCACCCACAGCACCGAGAGTTAAATTCTTCCAGTCAGGAAGGGGGGGAACAGTTGCTGTTCCACAGCTCTCTCTCCTCTCTGTGTCCCTGATCCTTGGAGCCTCACGGAGCTTTTTTTTTTTTTTTTTTTTTTTTTTTTGGGCAATGGAACATGCCCAGGAATATTGCAATCTAATAAACCCTCCTGGCTTGTAAGAGCATCTGGCCAATTGCTCTGCCACCTCTTGAGAGGAGCGTTAATAGGCCACAGCCAAAAAGAAGGCAACGCCAGAAGGGGAGAGGTGATGGGAACAGATCCTTTCCCCTGCTCTGGCCACAGGTTTTTTTCCCCTAAAAGGCCCTTTGGGAAGGGGAGGCAGCTGAAGCCAGGAGCGAGCACACAGAAGCTCATTCCGTGCCCTTGCAGGCTGCAGTCAGAGCCAGGAAGCATCGGGGAGCCTGGTGGGTTGGTTACGGGAGTGAACAGACTGCTCCTGCTCCGTGATTATTCCTTAAGGGCTCTCGACTAAAGGTCACATTGTGTGGAAAGCACCGGAGCGGGGATGGCTGGATAACGAGGCAGTGCTTGCTTAGGGGATTTTCTTCATGGGCTGGAGTGTTAAATACCCCAGCAGCAGCGTTTGATCCCCTGCTGGGCCACAGCCCCTGTCCCAGCCTTGGATCCCCAGGACACAGGAGCCATCCACCCAAACCTGCAGGCTGGAATGGGACACAGGAGCCATCCACCCAAACCTGCAGGCTGGAATGGGATAGGGGAGCTATCCACCCAAACCTGCAGGCTGGAATGGGACACAGGAGCCATCCACCCAAACCTGCAGGCTGGAATGGGACACAGGAGCCATCCACCCAAACCTGCAGGCTGGAATGGGATAGGGGAGCTATCCACCCAAACCTGCAGGCTGGAATGGGATAGGGGAGCTATCCACCCAAACCTGCAGGCTGGAATGGGATAGGGGAGCTATCCACCCAAACCTGCAGGCTGGAATGGGATAGGGGAGCTATCCACCCAAACCTGCAGGCTGGAATTGGAGGGATACAGGAGCCATCCACCCAAACCTGCAGGCTGGAATGGGATAGAGGAGCTATCCACCCAAACCTGCAGGCTGGAATGGGATAGAGGAGCTATCCACCCAAACCTGCAGGCTGGAATGGGACACAGGAGCCATCCACCCAAACCTGCAGGCTGGAATGGGACACAGGAGCCATCCACCCAAACCTGCAGGCTGGAATGGGATAGGGGAGCTATCCACCCAAACCTGCAGGCTGGAATGGGATACAGGAGCCATCCACCCAAACCTGCAGGCTGGAATGGGACACAGGAGCCATCCACCCAAACCTGCAGGCTGGAATGGGATACAGGAGCTATCCACCCAAACCTGCAGGCTGGAATTGGAGGGATACAGGACCCATCCAGGCCATTTCCTACCACCCATTAGGCACTCCCAAAGCAGGGTAGCTCTGTGTGACTAAAAACTGGGAGCTCAGGCGTCCCACATTCCCACGGAGGGGCAAAACGCCATTATTCCATTATGTAAGGGTGAAATATCCATTGTGAGGGAATTGGATGGGGTCCCTCTCCTTCCTGCCCCTCCTGAGCCCCCCATCCCACCCTGCCCCTGGCCAGCAGGCACGGGTGGGACGCAGAGCTGGGGACAGCACCTGGTACTCAAAGGAGGGCGTCAGGCGGTAGTTGAGCATCTCCTGGTGGAACACGGGGGTGATGCTGCCCGACATGGGCGGGACAATCCAGACCCAGTCGGCGGGACAGCCCCCCCGGCACCGGTACTCGTTCTCCATGTGCTTGATGAAGGACTCGGTGGCCGAGTGGTGATCCACGATGGTCACCTTGTCGCTCTGTCGGGGGACGAGAGAGCAGAGCCAGCGGTCAGCAACACGTCCCAGAGGGCAAAAGACAAAATTTTACGTTTGCAGCTGTTCGTCCCAAATATTCCCCACTCCCAGGGTCTTTGGGGATGATCCGAGGTGCCTGGTCTTCCCAAGGAGGCTCTAAAGCTGCTCCAGTGCTTTGAGAACAGTTGTGCTACAGGAGCCCTGTTCCCCTGTCAGTTGTCCTGGGCCAAGCAGATACGGGATGGGTGGGATGGATGGGATGGGATGGGATGGGATGGGATGGGATGGGATGGGATGGGATGGGATGGGATGGGATGGGATGGGACGGGACGGGATGGGACGGGATGGGATGGGATGGGATGGGACGGGACGGGATGGGATGGGACGGGATGGGATGGGATCCATGGGATGGGATGGGATGGGATGGGATGGGATGGGATGGGATGGGATGGGATGGGATGGGATGGGATGGATGGGATGGGATGGGATGGGATGGGATGGGATGGGATGGGATGGGACGGGACGGGACGGGACGGGACGGGATGGGACGGGACGGGATGGGATGGATGGGATGGGATGGGATGGGATGGGATGGGATGGGATGGGATGGATGGGATGGGATGGGATGGGATGGGATGGGATGGGATGGGATGGGATGGGATGGGATGGGATCCATGGGATGGGATGGGATGGGATGGGATGGGATGGGATGGGATGGGATGGGTGGGATGGGATGGGATGGGATGGGATGGATGGGATGGATGGGATGGGATGGGATGGGATGGGATGGGATGGGATGGGATGGGATGGGATGGGATGGGATGGGATGGGATGGGATGGAGCATCCTCTGCTCAGAACCTAGGGAAGTTCTTCCAGCAGGGCAGCTCGGACACGGCCCTGGGAAGGACTCTCACCCTTTGAAGCTGGCTCGCCAAGGACTGGTTTTGTTACTCAGCCTTTAAGTGCAGCCTGGGGGAGAGCCTGGGCCAGTTCCTGCCTCACGGATAGGTCAGAAGGGCTGGATTTTCCCCTCATCGGGATATTCCCTCTGGACCAGCAGGACGCAGCTGCTGCTGGTGTTTTACAACATCCAGAGTGTGGGGATTATTAAACCTCATCGCAGCAGCCCAAATTCGGGAGACACGGCCCAATTTCAGCCATTGTCCTCTGCTGGATGTCTCCACCCTTGTCCCTGTGTCCGTCCAGCCTGGCCCAGACAA
The DNA here is from genome assembly GCA_022316685.1 of Progne subis subis. Lineage (NCBI taxonomy): Eukaryota > Metazoa > Chordata > Aves > Passeriformes > Hirundinidae > Progne > Progne subis. Next base: position 48,690 of record JAKJHU010000726.1, read on the forward strand.
AGCAGGGTCCCAGGGTACCTGGAAGCTGTAGAGCACAGCGATGTTGATCTCCACCAGGGCCTGGTCCTTCCACAGCGAGGACGTTTTCCTCATATCCAGGTTCATTTTCTTGGCCACTTGCTGTAACGACACATGGCCGGAGGGGGAGGACTTAATGGCCAAAACCAGGGATTGGGGATCTCTGCTTGGGGAGAGGAACCCAGAGGAGAGGCCCAGGCTGGCACAAGGCACCCAGAGGGCAGGGAAGGGCTGATGTTGTGCCTTCCTCTGGGAAGGAATCCTGCCTTTTCCTCTCCGTGGCAGGAGCACGGCCTTTCCTCCTCCCTGAGCAGAGGCAGGTGGCCAAATGCTGCTGAGGAGGCCACCAGGAGCAGCTGGACACTCACTGCTCCCACCCCTCTGGTTTTCAGGAGACTGTGGAGGGACAGAGCCCCTCGAAATAACGCAGCATTCCTTGGAAGGTTTTGATGGATCCAGATCTCCTGCCTGGGCAGGCTTGGCTTGGTCTCTCCCAGTGTGGGCAGCCCCTGAGCCGTGGAAACAGCTGGGGGTCTCCAAGGGCACACACGTCCCTGGGGAGCCACCAAGTGTCACATTTTAGCACTTGGCCTCAACCGGGCACACGGCCAGCCTCCTGCTGATCCCGAAGGTTCTTTGGGAAGCCTGTGGGAAGCTCCGCAGGGATCACACCGGCGCTGTCAGACACCTGCTGGCCCCACAGGGCACAGAGACCTTGCCAACCTCGGCCCTGAGGCTCCAGGAGAAGGGATATCCTGCACTCTCCCAAGAAACACTCTGCCAGTGTCCTGCCTGCCCTCCAGTAACTCCACACCCGCCGGGAGCAGCAGGAATCACCTCCAGGATGTTGTAGCGGGAGTTGTCGCAGTAGTCGCGGACGCCGATCTCCGTGCCCATGTACCAGCCGCTGAAGGGGCAGGCAGAGAACTCCAAGCCCCCGATCTCCAGGAGCATGTTGGAAACGGCTGGCAGCCCGTACCACTTCAGGCCCAGGTCCTTAAACCACTCAAACCTGCCGGGAAAAATGCCAGGATCAGGAAACCAGCCAGGAATTCTCTGCCCAGTGCAGTCAGGGAGGTGTGGGAGGTCACTTTTCCACCGGGGTGAAGGATCTGAAGGAGAACATTTCCATCAGTACCTCCCTTGGGGGCTGTTTATGGGACAATAATTATGTGATAATTAGTGAGTATGGAGGGGTGTAAGCCCTGGGAGGCTTCAAGGAGAAGGAAACTTCCTGAGAAAACCAATCTGGATATGAGGGAAAGCCCTGAGACTCGAACACAACTTCCTTGGCAGCTCTGCCAACTTTACTGGAGGGAAGACCTGGGAGAGGGTCCCGGGTGAAGCCCCCAGGCCATGGCAAGGGTGGAAGCAGAGGAGCTCGGCCCTGCCGATCCCCCCCGAGCAGCTTTGGGGCTGCCTGTGACTCACTTGGGGTGCCGGATGGGCACTTCCAGCACGAGCTCCGGCGGGATTTCGAAGAGCTCGGGGTCGTTGCCGTTGGCTTGGAGGAGCAGGGGCAGGATATCGAAGCGCCCGTACGGAGCCTTCCAGCCTTGCTGGATGCAGATCTGCAGGGGAGATGAAGGCAGGGTTGATGTCCCAGCAGCTCACCTGCCATTCAGGGAGTTGTGTGGTCCCGGGCACATCTCCTGGCGGGATTTCTGTCCTTATGGTTGAGCAAAGGCAGCTACAACAGGGGGAGGCCTATCTCAGCCCACCCACAGCCAAGTCAGGGGAATTTGGGATAAAAACGAGCCTGGAGTAGATCCCCAGTGGGATCATGGCTTGTGCCCATAACGACGAAGGTGAAAAGGGGTGAGAAAAGCAGCAAAGTGACAAAACCCAGCTGTTGTTATTGCTGGGAAGAAACCAGAGGGCGGCACAAACCCAACGTCCCCCTGCGGTGCTGCCCCGGACAATCCCAGCCCGCTTGGAGGAGCCATCCCCTCCTCCCTCGGGGCGCTCAGAACCCCGGCGTGTCCCCAGCAGCCGCCAGGAGGGCAGGCTGGGCACCTCGGTGAGCTCCACGTTGGCGGGGTCCCCCAGGACGGTGCCGTCGGGCTGCTTGTAGCCGGCGTAGCGGATCAGCTGCGCGTTCCAGATGCGGAAGTCGTGCTTGCTGTCCGTGCGCTGCGGGAAGATGGTGATGGCAGACCTGGAAGGGGAAAAGGTGTCGGATTATGCTCTTTTCTGACCCGGAGATGGGGCAATTGAGAGGTGTTTTAAAGACTTTTATCCCATTTTCAGTCTCACGTGGAGGGTGAGACGGTACAGATGTCATAATTCACACCATCACAATCAGAAGCCAAACTATTTCCTAATTACAATTCATTATAAGCGTTTTTTGACCTATCAGCTTTTGCCACACGATGCTGCTGAGGCCTTAAAGCCAATTATCTGGAATTACCCCTCGTGGCTCCTACTACAATGCACCTTTCACAGTGCTAGTTCTCCAAAGTATCCAGTCTATCCAGGCCATCCTTTGAAAGGTGTTTCCAGTTCCATTTCTCTCTCTAACAATGTCTGTCCTATCCCACGGCATTTCTGAGTCTGCAAACACATTTCCCACAAAAGGCAGCGCTGGTGAATGCCGGGAGCAGCGGGAGGGGTGGAACGCTGGTGGAAAAGGTGCTGCTGTCACCACCTCTGCGTGTGCCCTGGGCGAGGCACAAAGAGCTGTTACACCGGAGGCAGTCGTGGCCCTGGAATTCGGGGTGTTCCCAAATTCCTCCTGGTTGCTAACGGGGGTTTCAGACAGATCTGGAGAGCAGTGCAAGCTCCGTGTTGGATGTAGAATATAGGAAAGGGGAAGTAACAGGAAAATCTTCCCTCTGAGGAACCCACAGGCAGCAAGAAGAGAGAAGCTTGGACCAGCAGGACTCCTCCACCCCAGAGCAGGTCCCTCTAAGGCTCCCAGGACTGCTGCTGGCTGCAGTGCCCAGACCCACCCCCAGCAGGGCCCAGAGCTGTGTCCCCACTCATCCCTCGGGCTCACACCCTGGAGGCTCCCTGTGGCTCACCTGAGGTTGCCCTTGTTGGTGGCGTACTTGATGTGGTTGCAGATGTAATTGAACATCCCGTGGGCCGTGGTGCAGTCCCGGGCATCGAACACCTGGAACAGGGAAGCAGTTGTGAGGATGTTCCAGCTCCTAGGGCAGAGCCAGGCAGAGGAAACACGGCACATGGAGAACTCCTGGCACCACTGTGGCTTCTCAGGGATCGAAAGCTCCGTAATTATGTGTTCCCTGCCTTTGGAACACGTGGATGTCTAATCCAGCTGCCCCTTTTGCTTTGGAGAGGTGACTCATCTGCTGCTCAGGCAAAAACCTCCTCATTCCCGTGCTCCCAACCTGCTGCTGTTCCTGCCTTGTCCCCCAACAGTTACAGATCCTGCTCTGCTCCTCCTGTAGATCAGCACTCAAAGCTGGAACAGCACAGGTGTCAGTCCGGCCTGAGGGACAGGGAATCACGGAATCATGGAATCATGGCATGGTTCGGGTTGGGACTTTTAAAGAGCATCTCATTCCACCCCCTGCCATGGGCAGGGACAATTCCACCCCCCCAGGCTGCTCCAAGCCCGTTCCAGCCTGACCTTGGACACTTCCAGGAATGGGGCATCCATAAAAACATTGGGAAATCGGGAAGGGGGATCAACAGAAGTGGCTGTGCCCACTCCCTGTGCGAAGCAGCCGCAGGAGCTCTCAGCAGAGCTGGATTTGTTCCAGGTTACAGGAGGAGAGGACATCACTGTACCAAGGGATTCCCTAGGGATTGCTGATTTCCAATCCCGTTTTGTGCCTCCTTCGCCAAAAGGGCACCGAGCCAAATCCTCTCCTGCTGGATCTCAGTTCTGAGGACAAACGTGTCCCGCTGCCTCTCTCCAGGTGGAGCAACAGGTTTGGAAACAGCAGGAGGGGTGCTGGAGCAGGATCTGATTTTGGAAAATATCCCCTGGAGCACCAGCTTCCCTTTCAGACACAGCCACTTCTTCTCCCACCCCACAGACTCTTACGGCTCCTGCCGACATCCCAAAGCTGCTGAGGGGAGCTGTGTGTGCCGAGCAGCTGGGCCTGTGCTGTGCTGGAGAGCAGCATTTGCCCCTCCAGAACTCCAGCTCGCCCTCGGGCAGGGATCTCCAGGATGTTCCTGGTGGGATTGGTGCTCACCTGCAGCTTGGACCACTGGATCCTGCCCACGCAGCGCGCCGCGTTCCTCCAGGCGTGCTTGGCGCCGTAGATCAGCTCCGTGTCCCGCAGCTGGTAGGTGTCAGTGGCCTCAATCTCCTTGGTCACCTCCTCCAGCCTCTCCATGTGGGCCTTGGAGCCGGATCTGGGAAGGTTGGGAGCAGAGGGTCAGGCAGGAGGCAGGGAATGCTGCAGCTCTCCCCCTGGAATACCTCCTTCCCCCACACATGCAGGGGTTGTGTGGATGGCTCTCCCAGCTGTGGGATAACAGGTGAGCAAGGAATGGGGGAGAGGGCAGTGACCTGGGCAGAGACACGACAAACACCAGGAATGAAACTCTGCCCAAGAAGCAGCTGCTGATGGAGCACCAGAGTCCCCTCGTGCTGCGACTCACACACGTGGGAGGTCAGATCATGGAATCATGGAATGGCCTGGGTTGGAAGGGACCTTAAAGCCCATCCATTCCACCCCTGCCATGGCAGGGACACCTTCCACTGTCCCAGGCTGCTCCAGCCCCAGTGTCCAGCCTGGCCTTGGGCACTGCCAGGGATCCAGGGGCAGCCACAGCTGCTCTGGGCACCCTGTGCCAGGGCCTCAACATCCTGCCAGGGAACAATTCCTGCCCAATCTCCCATCCAGCCCTGCCCTCTGGCAGTGGGAGCCATTCCCTGTGTCCTGTCCCTCCAGGCCCTTGCCTCAAGTCTCCCTCCATGTTTCTTTTTGCCTCCTTCAGGCACTGGAAGGCCCCAGTGAGGTCACCCCAAAGCTTCTCCTCTCCAGGCTGAACATTTCCAACTTTCTCATCCTTTCCTCCCACCAGAGCTGCTCCACCCCTCTGCTCATCCTGGTGCCTCCTCTGGGCTGGCTCCAGCAGCTGGAGGCAGCTCTGCAGGTGACACGTGTGACATCTCAGCACAGCCTCGGGCTGCGGCCTCCTGCAGGCAGCACTCACCTCTTTATGGAGGAGTAGTACTGGTCAATGAAGTCCTTGGCCAGGAGCAGCACCTCCTCCTTGGTCCTGGTGTCCTCGGACTTGCGGATGTGGGGGCTGGGGGTCATCACGGAGCCCATGCAGATCTGCTCGGTGCACGCCGTGGCCTGAGGGGACAGCGGGGAACAGGAATGTTCTGGAGCCAGCACGGCACCTGAGCTGGGCTGGGGCAGCCAGTGATCACCGACACCGGTGGTGTGACACGCAGGGCCATTCCCAGCTGGACGTTCCCAGCTGGCCGGGGACACCGTGCGATGACAGCCAGGCCACAGGCAGGCACCTCTTGTCCCTCCTGACCCAACGGAGAGATGGGATTCACACCCCAGCTTGGCATGAAGTCAAAGGCTTTTCCTTATTTATCCCAGGTAGATTTCCCTCTCTCTGCCCATTGCACCAGATCTCAAACACAAACCCTGCCGGAGACAGGAGCGAACTCCTCCCCTTCTGCATTCCCGGATAAATCCATCTTGGAGACGGCGCCATCCGCCCAACGACGCTCACGGAATTTTGGCCAGTCCTACCAACTCTACTCACCATGGCAGTCTTGAGGTGCAGGGTGTCGTGGAGCACGGAGCCCGTCTCCCAGTTCTTGATTTTCACAAAGCGGGGGCATTTGGACGGGCTCCCGTTCAGGGTGCCCTTGGTCGGGGACTGGCGCCCGGATGGCGGCGGCTGGAAAACAGGGAATACCCGGCACGAGGTCAGAACTCATCAGCAAAGCACGGGAAAAGCTCCCAACACACAGGATCGTGTGTGGCTGGGTGCCTGTGCTTAAATTCCGGGGGTGACACAGCCGAATAGGGTGCATTATCCCGATATTTGGCATTATTTGGGATCATACAACGGAGCAGCCAACTCGCAGTGGAATTAAGAAGTCGTGTGTGGTTGTGGGACAGCCAAACCTGTGGAAAAGGAGTTAAAAACACAGGTGGAAGCGACTTGGAGACTGTTGTGTTCAGGTTTGCCAGAGGAAGACTCTCCTCCAAAATCTGCGGGATGTTTCTTTCCAAGGAGCATCACCTGCTCAGTTTCTGCAGGGGCTGAGCTCTGCCTCGCCGGCGACGCAGAACCAAGAGCTGAGCATCGCTCTGAGCGAGCCAAAGGCACAGCTCCTTTGATTTTAATGTGGGAAAGATCACAGGAACCAGGAGGGATGAATTACCCAAGTGGAGGGAGGAGCTGCTGTATCATGGATTGGATTTCTCCAGCCTCAGCTCCCTGACTCTCTGCCCTGGGCTGGGCTCATCCAGCTCTCCTCGAGCTCTGTGCCAGCACTCGGAGAGCCTCAGCCAGCACTGAGCTCGTGAGCAGCAGAGCTGGTTACAAGTGACTCTTTTTGCACATTTTCACAGGTAAAACCACTATTTTCTGCTGTGGTCCTTACCCCGAGCACTTAGAGCTTAGAGAGCCATCGGTGTCTGCCGGTGGGGACAGGGGAGCTGCAGCGGCTCTGGGAAGCAGAGCTCTGTCTTACATCTTACCCAGGGATGTAATTCCATCACTGGAACCACGGCGCTGTTGCTGCAGCTCTCCAGGGGACACCTGAGAGCGCCCTGGCCAAAGCTGCTGGTGTTTGGCACCGCTTCAAGGCTCTGCACAGCAGATCTCGGCTTGGTCTGGATCTGTCCCTTCCCACAAGAATCCTGGGGCTGGTGTCCCTTTTGAAATAATCTGGTTTTCCTGAAGCTGTCCCTGCCTTCAGCAGAGTGTCACCCTCCTTTCTGGGGGTCCTGGGCTCGTGTCACCATTGCAGCAGCACAAATCCAGCCCAAAGCCAAGAGCCAGCACAGGTGGGAGAAGCTCCTGGTCCAGGAGGGAAGGCAGCCGGAGCCGCAGGGATGACGGAGCAGCTGAGGCTCCAGGGCTGACGCGTCCCTGCTTTTCCAAAGCTCGGAGAGATCGGTGCCTGGCAGATTCCAAGGCGATGCCTGGCCTCAGCAGACACCTTTGCTTTGCCCTGCTGGCACTGCTGGCCGGACTTTTTGCTCAGTTCTTGTTTTTACCACAAGCTCCAGAGTTTTTTCCCCTGGAAAAGAGGGATTTCAAGCAGCCTGAGGCTCGCAGTGCAATGCCACATTCTAAAAACATATTCTGGGAGCAAGGGACAGAGGCTGGAGGGGAAAGCAGAGATTTACAGCCTGAATCCTCTGCAGGGCCTTCTTTAGTCCTTGCAGTTTCCAAAAGCTGCTCCCTGCACCCCCTCAGGCTGTGCTGCCGTGGATCTCTGACATCCCTCATGTCACCAATCCCATAATTTTCCCAAGGAGGGAGTCAAAGTCTACTCCTTAAAGCCAAATGTCCACACATCACATCTCAGCCTCCCCTTTGCATGCCGCAGAAACCAACAAAAATCCTCATGTAGAGCTCAAACCCACCAGTAAATTAAAAGAACCTGCTCGATGTAGTCCTGGAAAAACACTATTTTTAAGCTCACTTTTTTCCATTTTGAGGAATCCAGCCTGAATCATGGCAGTGGCAGCTCCTGGTCATTTCTTTCCCCCTGCTTGTTCTACTCTTCCAAGAGAATTAATCATTCTTTAGTTGCTGACAGCATCCTTGCACTCCCTGACCTGCCCTGGGGACCAAAGGGGACAATCTGCCACCTTCCCTCTGAGCCTGATTGCACCTCCGAGATGGGCAAAACGTGCTGGAGACAGCTCCGAAATGCAACCCAAACCAATCCTCACCTGCAGCTCCACCTGCCAGACAGGAGCCGGGAGCACCAGGCAGGGAGTGTTGATTGTATCCAGCACTTTTCAATCGGAGTTCTGATCTCCTGACAAGGTGTGCTGCTGAAATACTTCTTGCTGGAGCAGGTACGGCCCCAAAACGTGCTGGGAATGCAGATGTAGCAACGTCCCCATCCTCAGAGCAGTGGGGGGATGTTGCTGCTTGTCTGCCTGCAGATGCTCTGCCTCAGAGCTGCTCCCTCTCCCACATTTTCCCTGCAGGGACTGGGCAAGCTGGGATCTCGGAACCACAGAGTGGTTAAAGGTTGGGAAAGATCCCCAGGATGGCTGATCCCAACCTTGGAGTGAGCACCAAGCTGTCGAGCAGAGCCGAGCACAGTGTCATTTATGGACACTGCCAGGGATGAACACGACCCCAGTGACCCGTTCCAGCCCGACAGCCTTCGCTGGGAGAGGGCCAGGGAGCAGAGGGATGCTGAACCCTGGGATTCCAGCCAGGCTGGAGCAGAGGTGTCAGCTCTGACAACCACATCCCGGAGCAGCTGTGGGGAGAGAGAGAGAGAGCCCCGAGGAGCCCGGGAGGGAGCTGTGTGTGTGTGAGTGAGTGTGTGTGTGTGTGTGAGTGTGTGTGTTTGTCTGTGTGTGAGTCTGTCTGTCTGTCTGTGTGTGTGCGCGCCTTCCCTGCACGCTGAAACTGAAGCCAAACATTCCCCGCCGCTCTGCCAGCGAGGCTGCGTGAGATCTTTCCATGTTTTAATTAGGCAGCTGGGATATCGGTGACTCAGGAGAGGGACGAGCCGAGAGACAACTGCGGCAGCCGGGGCGCACACGCCTTATGCAAACAGCTTCTCCCCAAGCGCGCCGGGGCTCGGCGGCTCCGGAGCCGTCTGCTCCTGCGGGACGGGCACGCCCGGCCCCGGGGGCTCCCTGGGTGACAGTGGACATCTCCCGCTCCGGGCTCTGCCGTGGCACGGCTGGGCTGTGCTAGGGCAGCAGCCGGGCCGTGGATTGATCTCTGACATTTCCTTCCAGACTGCATCAGCCCCGCTGGGCTCAGAGCGCGTCCTTCCCCCTCGCACCGCTGCAGATCAGCCCCGCAAGCTGCTCGGAGCGGCTTCCCCCGGGAGCTGCAGGGGCGCAGAGCTCCCGGCTGCCCCGCAGCTGTTCACAAATCAGTCCCCGAGGGCTGAAACGGGACCCGGCACCTCCCGGGTTAGGGCCGGGGGGATTGGGCTCCTGGGAAACCGGCAAAAACGCCGTGTGGTTTTGTAAAAAAATAACAGAGGGATGGGGATCGATGCCCAGCGGGGCTTTCAGCACCTTATTACGAGCCTCAGTGAGCATTCGCCACCTGGCCAAGTGAATCCACCCAATCCTGCTTCAAAAAAACCACAAGGAAAGTTCCCACTTGGCTTGACTTTCCCCTGTGTTAATAGCATTTATTGCTGCTTGAAAGAAGTTGAGCTGCCTTGACTGCACACAGCCCCGGGGAGCGGCTGGGGGAAAAGCCACTCTGCTCCAGAAAAGCAGGGTAAGGATTCGAGGATAAGAAGGATAAAAAGAAAGCTGTGCATCCAGCGGAAAAAAAAAAAAAAAATAAAGAGTTTAATAGCAGCTTAAGACCGGTGGTTTTGGCAGCCCCAGCACAGAGAGAAATTAAGCTGTGCACACAGAAGGTTATAGAGTGCTTATAGTAACAGACACTGACACGCACGGGGCTGAGCAAAGGAGCAGCAAGATGGAGTCTGCAGAGCTGGGGCAAAGGCAGAGCAGCCCTGACCCGTCCCTGGGCTCGAGATTCCTGCCACAGGGCGTTATCCATGGGATGGGCATTGTCCATAGGCTGGGCATTGTCCATGGGATGGGCATTGTCCATGGGCTGGGCATTATCCATAGGCTGGGCATTGTCCATGGGCTGAGGATTATCCATGGGATGGGGATTGTCCATGGGATGGGCATTATCCATGGGATGGGCATTGTCCATAGGCTGGGCATTGTCCATGGGCTGGGCGTTATCCATGGGATGGGCATTATCCATGGGCTGGGCGTTATCCATGGGATGGGCATTGTCCATGGGCTGGGCATTGTCCATGGGATGGGCATTGTCCATGGGCTGGGCGTTATCCATGGGATGGGCATTGTCCATGGGATGGGCATTGTCCATGGGATGGGCATTGTCCATGGGATGGGGATTATCCATGGGCTGGGCATTGTCCATGGGATGGGTGTTATCCATGGGATAGGCATTATTCAGGGGCTGGGGATTGTCCATGGGATGGGCATTGTCCATGGGCTGGGCGTTATCCATGGGATGGGCATTATCCATGGGCTGGGGATTGTCCATGGGATGGGTGTTATCCATGGGATAGGCGTTATTCAGGGGCTGGGCGTTATCCATGGGATGGGCATTATCCATGGGATGGGCATTGTCCATGGGCTGAGGATTATCCATGGGATGGGCATTGTCCATGGGCTGGGCATTGTCCATGGGATGGGCATTGTCCATGGGCTGGGCATTGTCCATGGGCTGGGCATTGTCCATGGGCTGAGGATTATCCATGGGATGGGCATTGTCCATGGGCTGGGCATTATCCATAGGATGGGCATTGTCCATGGGCTGGGCATTGTCCATGGGCTGGGCATTGTCCATGGGATGGGCATTGTCCATGGGATGGGCATTGTCCATGGGCTGCCCCAAGGTGCTGCCTCTGCCGTGTGCCTGTCTGGGGTGGCACCACCCCGAGATGGCTGTGCTGCTGGGACACCTGGGCACCGTCCTGAGGGGAGGGAGGGTGGGAATGGATCCCAGCTGCACCTCAGCCCGGGCCAGGCTGGTTACGGCCCTGCACCCTGGGCAGGGCCATCCCAGTGCCCTGCGTGGGCACCAGCACCAGCTCAGAGGGGCTCGTGTGTCCCCCACAGGTCCCTGACACTGCGAGGCTGCAATGGGAACATCATTCCCTGCAGGATTCCCCTGAGAAATGCATCCAGCCCTGGGGCCCAGCACAGGAGGGACCTGGAGCTGCTGGAGAGAGTCCAGAGGAAACCATGGAGATGTTCCCAGGGCTGGAGCCCCTCTGCTCTGGAGCCAGGCTGGCAGAGCTGGGGGTGCTCACCTGGAGAGGAGAAGGCTCCAGGGAGAGCTCAGAGCCCCTGGCAGGGCCTAAAGGGGCTCCAGGAGAGCTGCAGAGGGACTGGGGACAAGGCATGGAGGGACAGGACACAGGGAATGGCTCCCACTGCCAGAGGGCAGGGCTGGATGGGAGATTGGGCAGGAATTGTTCCCTGGCAGGGTGTTGAGGCCCTGGCACAGGGTGCCCCGAGCAGCTGTGGCTGCCCCTGGATCCCTGGCAGTGCCCAAGGCCAGGTTGGACACTGGGGCTGGAGCAGCCTGGGACAGTGGGAGGTGTCCCTGCCCATGGCAGGGAGGTCATCTCCAGTCTGGTCCCCAGGTCCTGCCCTGGATGATCCCACCAGGCAGATCCTTCTGCCCAAGCACTGGCAGAGCTCACGCACGTCGTGTTCTCCCCGAGGTGATCTTGGTGGCCTGGCAGGGTCTGCCTGACGTCTCTGGCTCTGCTACAAATGTGGAGTTAATCTCCTTTTGGCAAGGAAGCCTGAGAATTTATGGCCGTGAAGTGTGAGGAGATGAAAAGGCACCGTGGAAGGCATTATCTGAAGTGCTCTATTGAATTACCATCAGATGAATCCAAACGACTTTAATGATGCAGCCTTGGCCCTGTGCCACCAGAAGGGATCACGTTCCCCAGGGAGGCCTCAGCGTCCTGCTCCCTGGCTGGGCTCCCATCCCACGTCAGCCCTTGGATGAAGAACATCATTCTCCAGTGACCTCCATTCCCTGCCTGAACCACGGGGACTGCAGCTCCTGGCCCAAAGGGGCTCTGGGATCCATCACCTCCAGCTTCTGGGATCAAATACACGCTGTCCCCGCAGGCCACGCTGTGAGAACCCACTGGGATGGGTCACATTCCCACAAACCCTGGGAATTTTGGTTTTCCCACCCAAAGCAGCGCCAGCCACGGCCTCTTACCTGCACTGCTTCGGAGTAGGGGTTGTTCAGGACCACGGGGACGTTGCTCTTCCCCCACAGGTCCCCCGGAACACGATCGTTCTCCATCCGAGCCGGCAAAGCTTTCTGGGGGTTGTTCTCCCCTTCCCTGAAACTGAAGGGTTAAAGGTCACTGGGGTCCCTGGGTGCAGGGACCACGGGCGCAGGTCCTGCTCCAGCTGCCCCCACGGGCGCCGGCACTCGGCCCTGCCCCGCGGGAAGGAAGGGCAGGCTGAGCCCGGGCCGAGGCGACGGGTCAGCGAGGTGAGGACGACACCAACACAGTGGGAATTCCACCTCCGGGCCACCCCGAGCCCTTTCCCCGTGCTGGCTCTACGACACAGCCTGTCCACCCCAAAATCCCAGCTGGAGCCCCGGGAGAACGAGCACGGAGATGGGGAGAGGAGGCTGGAGCAGCTGGCGGCAGAGGGAGCAGCTCGGTGTTTATGGGCAGGGAAGAGGGAAAAAGCAGACCCAGAAGAGCAGGAGGCCCCCAGGAGCTCCGTCCGCTCTCGCCGCCCTTCCCAGGGGCGGTTCCAGAGGAGCGCTGAGGGACCAGGGCACGGAGACACCCCAGTGACACGGGTGGAACTCGGTGTGAGCCGGGTGTAACTGGGGTGTAACTCAGGAGTAACTCGGGTGTAACTGGGGTGTAACTCAGGAGTAACTCGGTGTGAGTTGGGTGTAACTCAGGAGTAACTCGGGTGTAACTGGGGTGTAACTCAGGAGTAACTCGGGTGGAACTTGGTGTGAGTCGGGTGTAACTGGGGTGTAACTTGGGTGTAACTGGGGTGTAACTCCGGTGTAACTTGGGTGTTACTCAGGTGTAACTCCAGTGTAACTCGGGTGTAACTCAGGTGTAACTCCGGTGTAACTCAGGTGTAACTCCGGTATAACTCCTGTGTAACTCGGGTATAACTCCGGTGTAACTCGGGTGTAACTCGGGTGTAACTCAGGTGTAACTCCGGTGTAACTCGGGTGTAACTCAGGTGTAACTCGGGTGTAACTCAGGTGTAACTCAGGTGTAACTCGGGTGTAACTCACTGCACCACACGCGCCTGGGGCGTGGGGGAGGCTCTGAAGCGCCCCCGGGTCGCCGATGCACAGCCTCCTCCAGGCGAGGCCTGGCCAAGGACCGAGCAAGCGGGGCTCGGGGAGGTGACATTCAAGGGGCAGGGGGTGGCACCTGTGTCACCACGGAGGGGAGGCGCCCCTGGGCAGGGGCGCTGGGCACGGGCCAGGACGGGCACGGGCGCACAAGAAATGCCCTCTGGAACCGTTCTGCTCCTGCTGTCAGCCCTTAAAAAGCCTTCCAGATGCCGCTGGGTCAATAACGAGAGCTCTCATTAACGGCGGCAGGGTTTGGGCACTGACCAAAGTAGGACACTCGCACTCGAGGCCTAAATCACACCGACGGGATGCTCTGGATTCGATTGCAGGCAGACAAATAAATACAAATAAATTCAGTTTCAGAGTCCTTGAACTCCCTCAGCTTAAGGGGAAGACTTCATTTAAAGAGCACCTCCCTGTGCTTTTTCTGTCATTTTTCTGCTTTTACAGAGCCACGCTCAGCTGCCAAAACATTTCCCTGGGCTCTGGCCACCTTCCAAACATTGGAAAGTGGCCACCTTGGTGCAAGGGAGGAGGCACGGGTGCCCAAGGGCCGTTTTTCCCGGGATTCCTGTGCCCCTCCAGGCCACGAAAGCTGCTCCCTGGTGACCTGGCTCCGAGGAGGTTGTGAAAGAAAAGGTTTCAATCAGATAAAACGCAAGAAGCCCCACCCGCAGTGCCTCAGCCAAAGGAAACAGATCCCAATCTCTGCTGCAGGTGGTGGTGAATCCACAGAGATCCCGAAATCCGCAGGGATCCGCGGGGATCCCGGGAACGGGGACAGCCACGCAATCCTGCCGTGCCCAGCCCAAAGGGCGAGCTCAGGGTCTCCAGCCCAGGCTCCCTCCATCCCAGTAATCCCCAGCAGCAAGGCAGGGAATTAGCAGGATGGAGCTGCAGCCGGGCTGGCTCTCCCCTCCCAGCGAGGCCCAGCTGTTAAATCTCCAGAGAAGTCTCATTTCCACGGCTGCACATCCCTGCCCTCCTGCCCTCATCCCCGCCGTGCCAGGGGACACGGAGCCGGGTCAGCGCGGGGACGCCGAGCTCCCCGAGTCGCCTCCGGCAGCTGCCGAGCCCCAGCTGCTGCTCCTCGCATCTCTGGGGCCAAAATCGAGACAGAAGCACAGAATCCATAGGGGAGACATCCCCTGGCTCTCCTGGGAGCTGGGGCTTAGCAGAGGGAACCCGCTGGAAAACCGCAGGGCCTCTCCAGGGGCACAGGGGAGAAGTTTGGGATGCCACAGGCAGGTGCAGGAGGATGCTGGTGCCTGCTGCTCCCACAGCAGGGTCTGCAGGGCCACTGCCAGCACGAGGGGAGCTGGGAGAGGGATCCAGCCACCGGCAGGGCACCTGGAGGCCTTGGAACGTGGGATTGCAGCGTGTGCACGGCCATCAATGCCGGCAGCTGGAGAAATCCCAGCGGCTGGATTACACTGGGTATTAATTGGGGTGCTTCAGGATTTACAGGGAGCAGGGGTTGCTCCCACTCCTGGCAGCGAGGTGCCCCATCCTGGGGGACAGGGAGCACCCAGGTGGGAATTACCTGGGTGCTCCGCATCCCCTGCACGTCTGCAGGTGTGGTCGGATCCGTGCTGCTGCTCCCCACGGATCTGCGGCTGCACGAGCACGGCGGTGAGGGGCTGACCCCGCTGGAAAAGCTGGAAAAAGCTCTGCTGGAAAAGCCCAGCCGAGCATGGCTGTGACAAAGGCACCAGAGTGACCTGGGTGTGTTCCCGGGGCCGTGCCTGGTGCCGGAGCCAGCGCAGACCCCCCGGATGAGGCTGCCCAGAAGGATCCGGCTCTGTCTTTTTGGAGAGAGGCAGGGAGAGAAAAGCCCATTCAGAGCAGCCAGAGCCTCACCCCAGCCCGAGCACAGATGGGGGAATAAAAATAAAAACCCATCAATTGCTTCATTTTACAAATATTTCCTGCCCCTTGCTTGTAAGGGCCTTGTTTGCGAGCTGGGACAGGAACAGGAATTTTGGGATGAGTTATTTTCCTCTCTCGCCGTGGCTGCCCCAGCCCCCAGAGGCACGGGGTGACCTGGCACATCCCTGTCACTCACAGCCACAGCGCCGGGGCCCAGCTCAGCCCCTGGATCAGGCTTCCAGAAGGATTTTATCAACAGGGGAGCCCACAGGGCCGCTCCCTGGGCTCCCTCGAGGGAGCCAGGCTGAACATCCCCAGGGATCTGCCTTGGAGAGAGGAGCTGGCTCCTCTTCTTTGGAGAGCTCCAGGCCAGGTTGGACACTGGGGCTTGGAGCAGCCCGGGACAGTGGAAGTGTCCCTGCCCGTGGCAGGGGTAGCGCTGGGTGAGCTTTAAGGTCTTTTCCAACCCAAACCATTCCATGGGATATTTTTAATCCCCACGTCGATGTCTTTGAGGAGCTGGAATCAGTGCTGAAGATGGAGGCTCCTGATTGGATGAACTCTCCCAAAAGGCAGATCCAGGACCCAGGCATCGCTCCCTGACCACTGCCAGATCCAGATCTCTGGGATCCAGAGAGACCCAAACCCCTGTTTGAGGGTTTTTTCTGTTCTGAAAGCCAAATCTGGGACTTTAAAAAGGGAAGAGGAATCCTGCCCTCCCCCACTGGAGCCGGGCAGAGCCTGGGATGCTGCCTCCCCTTGGAAAGAGCATCTGGCTGTTTGGAGAAATGAGAGGCACCACTGTTTTCTTTTGACTAATTTGATGATGTTGCAGTGCTCCGAGTGATGAAGCAGAAGGGAAGTTGCTGAGACAGCCCTTTCAGAAATTTCTCCAAAGCTTTTCCAAAAAGAAATTAAGAGGGGGAAAAAAAAAAAAAAAAAAAAAAAGCGAGAGGGAAGTTCGTCAGTTTGTCACTCGGCTCCTTTGAATTTCCTTGGCAGAAGGAGCAGAGGCTCCCCAGGCAGGGAGCAGAGCAGAGCTCTGGGTGGATGATAGGGATGGCAGTGCCCACACCTCCGGTGACACTGACAACATCACCCTTGCCGTGACCAGGAACAGGCTTCCTCCTCCAGTCCTTTCCCCTGGAAAACCTGAGCTTGGGGCTGTGCGGGAAGCTCACACCTCGGGAGAGAAATCCCTTCTTCTTGACTCATTCCCTGATGTTCTCCCTGGGGAATGGCTGCACTTGCAGTGCTCCTCCTTCCGGTGCTTGGGGCTGGGATGAGCAGCTCTTGCCTTCACCGTTCTTTTGCCGCATGGAAAACCACATTCCGGAGGGGGAAACCACATTCCGGAGGGGGAAACCACATTCCAGAGGGGGAAACCACATTCCAGAGGGGGAAAACCACATTCCAGAGGGCATGGCATCCTCAGAAATGAAAATTCCTGCTCTTCCTTCCCTGGGGCAGTTGGAAAACCGTGCTGGCCACAGGCTGGAGGGTTCAGCAAGGTCTGGACAACAGCAGGGGGAGAGGGACGGGGCAGGAGAAGGGATTTGCAGGGCTCAGGGCACGGAGCAGGGTGCAGAGCTCAGGAAGGAAGCGGGAATTCGGAAGAAGGAATAACCCCAAAAGCTGGGATGCACTCCCTGGAGAAGCAGCAGGGAGGGAATGCAGGGTGATGCAAGCAAGGAGCAACAGGAGAGGGGATGTGGGTCGCCACAGAAGGAAGAACCTGTGGAATGGTCTGGAGAAGATCCTGCGGCCTCAGAAAATGAGGAATGTGCGCAGCGCTGGGATCGGGGACTAATGAGCCGAGCAAGCTGCGGCCTCAGGGAGTCTGTGAAATACGAGGCTGGAAAACCTTTGTGGAGGCACCGACACACAAAGACCTGGGAGCAGACCCAAGCAATCCCAAAGTCCCACCAGCACAGCTCCAAACTCAACCATCACCGAGCTACTGCCCCTTCCCAGCCATTGCCAGTGAGCACCTGGAGGATTCCAGGCCCTGGGAATCACACCCGGATCTCCTGCGGGATCACCCCTGGCCCACGGGGCTGGCTGCTGGGATCACACACGAGGGAAGGGCTGAACCATCCCACGGGAGGCAAGGAGCAGCACAGAGGGCTGAGCGGGAGAAGGGGGATTTGGGGAGATGTGGGATGTATTCGTGTGGAATATGGGATGTATTTGGGGGCAATACGGGATATATTTGTGCGGAATATGGGATACTTTTTTGTGGAATTTTGAGGTTTTCCGGGCACCAAATGCCTCTCTGGATCAGTGATGGAGTAGAGCGATGAGGAACAAGCCTCAGCTGAGGGCGAAGGGGAAGGTTATTCCCTACCAGAACTCCCAGCTTCCATTTCCAGAATGGCACAAGTGTGGGAATTCCAAGGAATCTTCTCCTTTCCGAGGTTTGAAAGTTCTGTGTCCAAGCGCAGACAAGATCTGTCCAAGATCTGTCCAAGACAGATCAGAAATGCAAATGAAATGCTTTGAGCAACACAAAGAGATTTTGTTGGTCCTGTGGAAGGTGGGAGGAAGGGAGCTTTCTCTGAACTGCAAAATGATGGGGTTTGTTCCACGGCAAGCTGGAGCCTGAAACCTTGAAACCTTTCCTGAGCTGAATTCCTGCTCTGAGCACTCTCCTCCCTCTCGGGGCTGCTGTTTGGACTGAAACTGCCATGTTTCCATCAGGCTGCTCATGTCATGGAAGAGACCTGGGAAGGAAAATAAACCCTGGCAACTCAGTGGGGAGAGGGGGGAGGAGGAGGGAAGATGGGACCTGACAATCTCCCCAGAGCTCTGAGGGAAAAGCAGACCTGGGTTCGCTGACAGGGAGTGAATCAAAGGCTATTTTTGCTTCCTAGCCCACGGTGAGGCTCATGGCAGAAATGCCAGCTCTCATCATACCTTGAGCCCCACGTCCGTGCTCCTTCTCCCACTCAGATGGCCCGAGCCGTGGGCACGGCCGCTCCACGGACACGCTCCGGGGCACACGGGGGCAGGGAAAGGCAGCACGGAGAATTCCCTGGGGGAATGCAGACCGTGAGTGCAGGGGGTGGAGAGGAACTGATTGTGTCCCCAAAGCAAACTTCGGATCAGTCAGTGAATCAATCAGTCAGTCACAGGATGGATTGGAAAGGATGTTAAAAACACCCAGTGCCACCCCTGCCCTGGGCAGGGACACCTTCCACTGTCCCAGGCTGCTCCAGCCCCAGTGTCCAGCCTGCCCTTGGGCACTGCCAGGGATCCAGGGGCAGCCACAGCTGCTCTGGGCACCCTGTGCCAGGGCCTCAACACCCTGCCAGGGAACAATTCCTGCCCAATCTCCCATCCAGCCCTGCCCTCTGGCAGTTTGAATCCCTTCCCCTTATCCCGTCCCTCCATGCTCCTATAAGAAGTCCCACTCCATTTTCTTGTAGGCTCCCTTCCAGTTTTCCTTGGAAGCAACACCGGAGAGAGGAGCTGGAAGCCCAAAGCATCAGGTGTAGTTGGAATTGTTTTTGCCAAAGCCCGTCTCGAGCCAGGAGCCTTCGGCTCCCTGTGGAGCAGCTCGGCCTTGTGCCCTTCCCGGCTCCCTGGGAGCTCATCACAGCTCCGTGAGCCGCAGCGGCTCCGGCAAAGCGACACGGGCTGGGAAGGGCAGCACCAGGCAGAGAGGAGACAGAGCAGGATCCACCCCAACCCCATCACCTCCCGCTGGATCCACAGCCAAACAGCCCAGGCTGGAGCTGTCCCGCCCAACCCTGAGCCAGGTTTTGCGCCCTCCTGGGGGCAGGTAGAGCTCAATTCCTGCGCTGTTCTCTCCTGGAGCAGTCACGGCCGACGCCCGGGAGCTGCATCCATCCCATAAGGCTGGCTGGGGTGTTTTTGGCATTTCCTTGGCATCGACCAACGCTCTCCCCAGTTATCCACTCCCCGTTTTTCCCTGACCTTTCTGCACTTCTCCTGCAGTCCAAGAAAACTTGGAGTGCAGGAGACCTTCAGGATGGCCCTGCTCTGTGCGAGCCCGAGCCGAGAAGATGAATCACCCGCAGCCTGATCCCGCAGAAACGCCCTTTGCCCCGCACGGCAGCTCCCGACAGCTTCTCCCGGCAGTAAATCTCCTTCCCACATCTCTGCTCCAGCCTGGGTCTTCTCCCTCACCACCCTTCCACAAGAGCCAGGCTGCAGCTTCTCATCAAGCAGGAGAATTTGTGGATTTTCATCCCCAAGGTATAGAGATTATAAAGATTTCTTTGTTTTAATTAGGATATTGAAAAAATAAAAGGATCTTTTGGTGAAGTCTCCACTTTGCTGCTTCAAGATCCTTCAGTTTAAGTGAAATCAAAGTGAAATCAAAGCATTTCTGTTTCATCTCTGAGTAGAAGAGACTCCACAAAACAAATACACGTTTTTCATCCCTCCCCGTGGCTGGAGCAGAATTTCCTTGGAGATCCTGCAGCCGCTGGGATGAGGACAGGGTTTGGAGGGCGAGGCTGCGCCTTGTACAACCCCGACGTTTGGGGCTGTGTCCTCTGGGGGCTCTGCTGGGCTGCAGCCCCCACGTCCCAGAGGGGATTCTGAAGCCCACTGCACATTTTGTATCCACTCGTGACCCTTCCAATGCCTCAGCTCTTAAACCAGGCTCTCCCAGGATGGGCGGCTGCTGGATTAAAGCATGCACTGTCCACACAGGTTTTTGGAGAGGGGGGGCGGTTAAAATCACTTCCCATTGCACAGCAGATTTCCAAATTTTCCAAATCCCAACAATCCCTAAATGAACGAGACCCGGAGAGTACCTGTGGTGGGGAGGGGATGCAGGAAGCACTCCCAGACACCGGCACCGAGCCCAGCAGATATTTTTTTTTTTTCCCTCTGACTCAGTGCGAGCACCGCGACAAGCTTAGAGCACCGTGTCCTCTGAGGGAAACAGGAATAAACTGGGAGAGCAGGAACGGCATGAAAACACCAGAAAACAAAAGGAGGAAGGTGGAACACACCGGGGGTGTGGGTGGGATTGGGATGGGAGCGAGCGGGAGCTCAGCCTTGGCTGGGAGCCCACGGGGGTCCCCGCTGTGGCGCTCTCCTCTTGTTTCTGATAAAGAAAAATGAACACGATTTCTTCCTTCTCCTAAGAAGTGTCTACGGCAAGAGAACCCGAAATTACAGAGAACTTGAAATTACAGATCTTCCCGTGGCTGAGCCACAGACCAGCAGCTCCAGCAAACCCTCGGGGCTTTTCCAGCCAGTCAGTAAGCGAGGGCAGCCACAACCTGCTGCAGCACTTGACACTGCTAAAATGTGTTTGGGGACTTGGGGAAAAGCAACAGGAAAAGACAACCTATCCTTGTTAATGAACGGTCAGGAGGAGAGGGAGCTGGCACCGAAAAGATCCAGCTGCTAACAAGAGCTTTGTAAAGCAGGAAGGGCCCCGGGGAGCTGCTCCGGCTCCGGGGCGATGCGCTGCACCTCAGGGAAATGCTGAGAAAAATCAGGAGCTGTCCCCACTTCCCCCTCCTCAACAGGACGTGGGACAAGCGCTGTCCATGTCCCCACCCATGCACACAAGTCCTGAGACTGTGACCTGGCTCTAGAAGGAGCAGGGATCCGCCCCGGCATTTCCACGAGGATTGACCGTTCCCAGCTCTCCATAGAAAACATCTCCCCCCTTCCCACCAGGCTGGTCCCGCTGCCCTTGGCTTCTGATGGAGCTGGGCTGGGGCTCTCCTCCCCTCTCCCGAAAGGTTTGGAAACTCGTTTCTCCTGGGAAGCACCGTGCCTGGCCAGTCCAACCTTCCTGCCCCCTCTCCCGTAGTTACAGCGGATTTCAGCCGGAGAGCTCTAAAGCAGGACCACAAGGACAGGAATACCATGGACCTTATCCGGCAGGTGGGGAAACTGAGGCACGGGATTTTGCTTCAACTCCAAACAAATGGAATTGAGAACATGGAGCAGAGATTTATCCCAGCCCAGCCCGTGACCCATCACATCGCACTGCTCAGCTTTCCGTGAGACATTACTCCCGATCTCCCCAATTTCCCATGCTTACATCTTTCTTCCACAACCTTCTCCCAGTTTTTCATCTTCCCCTCGCCGACCGCTCCCCCCTTTATTTCGCATCCCTTCCTCTCCATCCCCACCCTGCTGTGCCTGGCAGGAGCCAGCTGTGGAGACGGGCTCACCGACACCTCGGGGAGCCAAAACCAGCACGTTCCACCAAAGGTAAAAAAATGTATTTAGGGACCTACCAGTCCACCTGGACTTCTATATCCCGTGTCTCTACCTTGGAGGGCGCATCTCCATCGCTGTCCTTACTGCTGCTCTTCAGCAGGTCCAGGACGGGCTCGATTTCTTTGAGCAGCTCATTGTCTCCCACGCCGCCGTTGAGGCAGGGGTGACCACAAGCCCCGTCCTTGCCCTTCCCGGCGTCCGGCCCTTTGCTGCCGGGAACGACACCGTTAACGTGGACCATCGGCTCCACCTCCTTCCCGATTTCCCTGCTCCACAGGGATCCCATGGCTGCTGGCGGCGGCTGCTCTTTGCTGGGAATGCTTGGGTTGGACAAGTCAACCGCCTTGGGAGCCGGGCACAGGGGTCTGGTGACGCGGACGGTTTTGGGCGTCCCGTCGCCCGTGAAAGTGGTCTCCAGGTGAGTGGTGAAGCCCTCGGGGCCGCGCAGGATGAGGACCACGTAGGTCTCGGAGGCGATGCTTCTCAGGATCTCCAGCGCCGTTTCATAGCTCATGTCCACCAGGGGCCTGCCATTGACGGCCAGGATGATGTCCCCAGCCTGGATGAGGCCACTCTGCTCGGCAGCCCCGCCCCGGATCAGGTCGGAGATGATGACGGGCGGTTTGCTGACGCGCTCCTTCACCAGGAAGCCGAGGCCGCCCACCTTGCGCTTGAAGAGCCTCACCGAGATGACGTTGGGCTGGATCTGCTGCACGCTGAACGCATTCTCTTCCATGGCAGCCCCCTCCTGCAGCCCGCACTCCAGGACCTCGACACCCGCTGGGCGCAGGGAAATTCACTGTCCGAGGCGCTTCCCAGCGCCGGGGTGGGAAGGGGCAGCTCTGGCTTTTAAGGATCTGGACTCACTGGAAAACTCCCCTGGGCTTCGGCTGCAGAGGGGCTTTCTGCGGCATGCTCGGCGGCACTGCTCTCCGAACAGGAGAAAACCGGGAATGTCACCCCTGGGAAGCCAGGCTAGGAGCAGGGCGGGCAGGGCTGGGCATCGTCTGGAGTGGGAAACATTCCAGCTTCCAGTCAGCCGCTGGTCCTGCGCCGGGCGGAGAAGGGGAGGCAGCCCGCTCGCTTCAGCGGCATCCCCGCCGACGGTGCGCGGGCTTCTTTATCTGGAAAGGAGGGGGAAAACCAACAAAGGAGGGAGATCAGCGAGGCAGGGCGGGCGCAAGTGGCGGCTCAGCACGGGGCTCGGCACGCCGCAGGCACCCCGTGCCCACAGATGTCACCCCCCACCCCGGGCTGCGTTTGGGAGCCAGGCTGCAGCCTCGCAGCGCTCCGGGCTTTGTTTCCTCCACCTCCCCCTGAGAAAATCGGCACCATCTGTTGGGCGGGGGCCGCGGAGGCGCGGGGGGAGCGGGAGCCCCGGCAGGGCCCGCCGGGCACGGGCAGCGCCGGGCAGCCGCGCTCGGACACGCCAGGCTGGCACACCGGGAGGGATTCCCTTGTCCGTGTGTTCTCCAGAGCATCCTGCGAGCTGATGGGCGAGAACCGGGCAGGGGACGGGCGTCCCTGCCCCGGAGGAATCCTGTTCCGCGGGTGCTGTCGCTCCGAGGAGCCCTCGGGAGCAGGAGCAGCAGCCGCGGGCACCAGAGGGAATGGAAGAGGCCGCTCGGCTCCCCTTCCCCCGAGTTAGGAGAACACTTCCAAAGGCTTTTCAGGCTGGCTGCAGGGATCACCGCTCAGCTCCTCCTCTCCCCATATTTGCGGCCTGGCACGGGGAGAAGGAGGCGACGCTCTCACTCCCCCGAGCCCAGCCCTGCCATCCGGCTCCGAACTGTTCCCGCACCAGCTGCTTCAGCGGAGGGAAACACCGCCAGGAGAACGCGCCCGGAGCCGGTCCTGCCCCCGCG
The DNA here is from genome assembly GCA_022316685.1 of Progne subis subis. NCBI lineage: Eukaryota > Metazoa > Chordata > Aves > Passeriformes > Hirundinidae > Progne > Progne subis. The sequence goes on from JAKJHU010000726.1 coordinate 71,708, forward strand.
GGGCTCGGGGAGTCACATCCCATCGACTCCTGATGGGACCCTCGCTCTCACTCCGCCACGCTTGGCTTCCGGCGCTTCTGCTCCCGGAGCCTCCCCGCGCTCCCCTCGCCTTTCTCCGATGCTCTGGAGAACGTTTCTCTCCGGCGCTGCGCCCTGACACTTCGCACCGAGCCAGCGCCTTCTTTCCTTTTTTAAAAGCCGAGTTTCGGGCAGAGAACAGAGGGCACTTGTTCTGCCGGAGGCGCTGACATGGCAAGGAAAACAATCTTCCCTGTCCCCATGTTCGGGGCCGCATTGGCACCCTCAGCCCCGCTCTGCCGGGAGCTCCCGGACGGGACAAACAGGGATCTGAGGAGCAGGGCAGCGCCACCAGCGCCACTCAATGCTCGCGTGAGGAGTGCTGCTGACCCCAGGCTGGGTTTTTAGCTGCGATTTAGGAATAAAACAATCAGAGATCCATAACCCAACGCGATGGGTTTAACCCCTGTGGCCCTTCCCCTGCTGTGACTCGGCCCTGCAGAGCGGCAGCAGCAGCTTGCAAAGGGTTAAATGCCACCGGGTCACATCCTCGAGGGCTAATTAACGCCCTAATTGCCAGGTTACTTCTCGCAAATGACACTGGATGGGGACCCCGGGGTGGGCTGTGCCGCCTCACGGGGCTGGGGGGCAGAGCGGGGATGGGAAGGTTCCAGTTTCGGGGAGGACGGAGGAAAGCAGGAATTTGCTTCTCCCAGACAGGTTCCGTCCCTTTCCTTCCCTCCCGCCCCTCCATCCCTTCCCCATCCCCACCCCGCTCTCACAGCGGGCTTTCCCCCTCTTTGCCAGGCTCTTTGGGAGTGGCAGGAGCAGCTCCCTTCTCGCTGCTCGGCTCTGATTTTCCTGTCCCCGCTCCCCGCACGAGGTGACCGCCGCCCTGACTCCGGCACGGCGCTGGGTCACCGCGGCCTCATCCCCACGCCTCGGCTGATTCCGTGGGGACAAAGGCGGCCACGAAACGCCACGGGAGCCCGGGACAGCGGCTTCCCGCGGGGGCTCAGCCCTGCCCTTGGCTCGGGGCTCCGCAGCGGCAGCGCAGCTCTCGCAGCTCCTCGCCCCGGGCGAGCTCGGTGGCAAAGCCGCCGCGGGCACGGCCTGGCTCGGCTCCCTGGCACCGCCGGGCGCTCCCCGCCGCTCGCACGGGCAGATGTTGCACAGCTGGAGGGCGCCGTGGATGTCCTTCAGCCGCCCTCGACCTTACAGCGGGACTTGCTGAGCTCGCTGGAAAGAGCTGAGAAACCCCGGCGGGTAATCCCTCACTCTTCTCCCTCCAGGATAATTTCCAGCCATTTCCATGGAAAAGCTCGTCATTTCTCCTGTGTGTGTTCATCCCCAGCCTGTAATCCGGCATTTCTAGGCGCTCATTGCTCCCTGTCCCCAAACCCACTGACACCTCAGCATTCCTTACAAAAGGGATGAGAAGGAAAAAAAAAGGGTTTTAAGTAGTACCTCAACGCCCATCCAGGGATTTCTCCTTTTTTTCCTGCTGCTCTTCAGTCAGGAAGGTCAGAAAAGAGCCAGAAAGGAGAGGGACAGCCAAGGAGAGGAGGAGAGAAAGGCTCTAAGCCCCTCAGCCTCCTGCACCTTTAGGGAATAGCTGGATAAGGATTTTCACAGAATCACAGCATCATTTACCTGGGAAAATAATCTTAAAATCATCGGGTCCGATTATTTTCCGGCTGGAAAGCCTTGCACAAACTCAGTCTGGAGAGAGGAGGGAGAGGGAGAAGTTCAGGGAGGCGGGAGACACCGGGAGTGCTCAGAAGGCTCCCCCAGGAGGGTGAGGGAGCTACCCCAGCTCCAGGGTGTCCCAGCTCCAGGGTGTCCCTGCTCTGATTCCAGAGGGGATGCATTTCACACAGAACACAAGCGGTTCCACCCTGTGGGTGGCTGAGCTGTGCTGAGCTCTGTGAGCCCACAGATTCCCAGTTTTCCCTCCCAGCACCATGCGGACTCTGATTTATGGACCCCAGAGCCAGACCAGACATTTAAAAGTTACTGGAGGTGTCACGTCTAACTCCCTAAAACACTGAGAGCGGAACGGGGTTTCACCAGGGTGGGAACATCCCAAAAAGAGAGCTGGGAGATGGCAAATCCATCAGCAAAGCCAGGCTCAGCCCCCTGTCGGGTCACCCTGCTGGAATTAACCTCCATGGATGGTGCCATCCCTGCCCTGCCTCAGTTTCCCTGCCCTTCCCAAAACATCAACCCAAAACTACAGGAGAGCAACAAACCCTGCAGAGGGGCAGCACCACAGACAAGCCTTAACCCTGACCCCAACACCAGTGCCTGGGAACATCCCTCTATCCCAACAGCAGTCCTTGGGAACATCCCTCTATCCCAACACCAATCCCTGGGAACATCCCTCTATCCCAACACCAGTGCCTGGGAACATCTCTCTATCCCAACACAAATCCCTGGGAACATCCCTCCTATCCCAGCACCAATCCCTGGGAACATCCCTCCTATCCCAACACCAGTCCCTGGGAACATCCCTCTATCCCAACACCAATCCCTGGGAACATCCCTCTATCCCAACACCAATCCCTGGGAACATCCCTCTATCCCAACACCAGTCCCTGGGAACATCCCTCTATCCCAACACCAATCCTTGGGAACATCCCTCTATCCCAACAGCAGTCCCTGGGAAGATCCCTCCTCCGGAGGCTTTCAGGGAAGGGCAGCAGAGCCGGCTCCCCTCCGGCAGGGACCAAGGCTCTGGCTCAACAAACAAACCCTGCGAGAAGCTCCTTGAGCTGCCGGATAACATTCCAAGAACAAACTCCGGCGCAAAAGGTTAATGGGATGATTTGATTTCCAAGGCAAAGCGGAGGAGAAATCAATCCCGGGGCTTTAACGCAATCTCCTCACTCTGCCAGGCAGGAGCCGCCGGCTGTGCCGTGCTCAACGCCAGCCCCTCGCCGCGGCCGCCCGCACGGCCCTCGGCCTCACAAATCCATTTGGAGCCCTGTTTTCCCAGCGATAATGGCTCCTGGATCCCTGTGCCAGCTTTAAATGGGCACCATTGTCCTCTTTAATTAGCTTTCGTGGGATTTATGGCGCTCGAGGAAGAGCCCCGGCGCTGATGGATTTACGCCCATTTAATTTTTACAACCCACGGAGCATCGGTGGATCGGATGAGGAGCGCTGGGATGCAACATATGCACGGTTCCTGTAAACCTGCGTGGCTGTGCCTCCGAAAACGGAGCGTTCCAGCGATTCCCTGGCAGGCAGCTTGCCGGTGCCAGCAGTTCCACGCTCCATCCCCACCCAGGGTCTCCTTGTCCACAGCCTCTGAATCCTGGGAATACTCGGACAACGTTCCTCTGATGCCTTAAGTTTTAGCTTTAATGTTTTTCAGCTCCTGTACTGCATTAGTGTATAACTCTGAACTCTGTATAGAATGCTAGTTAGCTTTCTTCACGTTTTGGTCAGACTGAACAATCCTTCCAGGCCTGAGAACCAAGGTCATCAATGCAGCCTCAGGTCCAAAAAGTATAAACAAAAGTGAATGGGGCTGGAGGAAACCAGGGGAATATGACTTCATTACCTGAAGCTGTAATTGGACAATTAACCTCCGATCTGCAGAGGGACCAAACTTATTTCTGTCTGAGAAACTCGGGACCATCGTCCATGCTGGGTGTAGCCTCTGTGAGGCTTTGCACTGCCCGAGGTGTATCCTATGAACGTCTTTCATAAATACCTACTTTATCCTTTTAACTCTATCTAGCCTCTGTTCTAGGCAGCCTCTCAAGGGGTCACCTGCAGCTCTAATTGCACACCTCACCTCAGCCTTCCCAAAATCCACCCAGGAAGGGCGAGACCTTTTCCCTTCAAAGCCAAACGATGGCTCTGCTTCTCCCTTCCCATTCCCAGCACGTCTGGTTGGGAATCGTTATTCCGGCTGGGCTGGCACTTTGCCTTTGCCCCCAATAAACCTGATTTCCACCCGGAGCGGCCGGAACGAGGCACTTTGCCGTCTGCACAGCGCCCCGGTGCCAGTGCCCGCTGACCCGAGCGGGACACCAGCAGAACCCTGCCGAAGGGATGGAATGCCAAGGGCTCCATCCTGGAGACCCCCTCAGCTCCCTGTGGCTGTCTGCACCCAAAACATTCCTGCTCCTGCAGGAAGAGCAGCCAAGCAGATAAATCCTTGCTTCTGACAGAAATAAATCCATGGCCAGACTCCAAGAGGGTTCATCTGCCTCTAATCTGGGGTTGTTTCCTGGAAAACAAACCACAACTGTTTGCTCACGTTGGGATAAATCTGCCCCAAAGCCCCGGGACCTGCACATTCCTGCAACTCCTGGCACTTGGTTTGGTGTCCATCCCCTCTCCAGGGAATGAAACAGCCCAGGAAAGCCTGGTCCTGCCGGCACCACAGCCACCGGCGTGTCTAGGCTGTTAAAATCATCACTGTAGGTCCCTTCCAACACAAATATTCCATTTGTTCTGATCTGATCCTGTCCCGTCCCGTTCAGGCCAGCGTCCTGCACGCTCCTGATCATGGAACAACAGTGCTGGAGGAGGCAGAGCCACCCCAAAACTTTCCTGGAGCCCCTCCCGTTCACCCCACCCGACTCAACCCGAGCAGACCGCGCGAAACGCATTTTAGTGTTGCCAAGACAACTGTGTTGACAAAATCCCCCTTTTCCTTCGGCTGCCAGAACCCGGGTTTTGTTGCAATTTGGAGTTCAGGAGTGAGCAGATTTCTGCACCACGCCTGCCATTCCTCTTTTGCTGTTTCCTACAATATTTTCCCGGTGCCTGCGGTGTGCGGCTCCAACAGAATTTAGATAAAAAGCGTCAATTCTGCCGCTCGCCCCATCTCAAACTGATGTTCTTATTAGGGCTTGGCCCATCTGTAAAGCCTCAATTCCACCACCATCAATTTTCTGAGAGGCTTGGAATTACACCAGTGGCTCCAGCGTGACAAATTGGAGCGGTGTTAACACACCGCCACTTTGTCCTGGAAGACAAAATAGGTAGGGAGGAAATAAATGAGAAAATGCCACTTGATGGATGGTCTGGCAGCCCAATCGCAGCACGAGAGGGGAGCTGGGGCTCCATTTAGGGGAAAAACAAAAGAAAAGGAAAATTTAAAAATCACAGCAGGTTGGCTGGAGCTGTAATAGCTCCGGAGCTGCCAGCCAGCATCAATAAAGTCAGGGACGGAGCTCCCAGCTCCGAGTCCATCCAGGAATAAACTCCTGGTCCTTTTCAGCAGCCCATGTCCCCTCCTTTGCTGCTGACACCCCAAAATCCTTCTTGCGTTGGCATTAAATTTCCCAGTAAATCCTGCTGGCACTGGTTTTCTAAGGAGTGACTCATATCCCTGTTGAAAACCCTCGGGAGGAGATCGGGCTCCTGGCAGCCCCCAGCCAGACCCCAGTGAAACTCTGCCCCCGAGACAGCTCTGGGGTGTCCTGAGCATGGTCACCGCCCCTCTCCAGCACGGGAGGTGCAGGGTTAGGGTCCTCACCTCCCCACGGGTTAATCCGACACACGGAGCCCTCTCTGCCTCGGCCTCCTCAGGGATGTGCCAGGGGAAAACCGAGGATAATTTGTTCCCCCGAGTTTCTGTCCATGCCTCGCATTAGCACTTGTTGCCATAGTACCAACAACGGCGGCAAACTTCTCCAGGGGCCTCCAGGGACCCATCCCTTGTCCTACCAGGGCTCTGACTCTAATTCCAGCAGGATTCAGGCGGGGAGATGATGTGGAATTTCCTGCCTCCTGGATTTGCTAAAGGTGCTGCCGGCGGGAGACAGGCTGTTCCTCAGAAGCAGCGCCAGCCTCATCATCCTCACCCCTCCAGCATCCCTGGACATGGATGTGGCAAGAAACCCAGGAGTGTGTGTGGGAGAGGAACGGAGATGGACCCCATCCTTCCCAGGGGCTTTCCACTTCCTCATGGAAGCTGAAGCAGCCCCAGCCGTGTCCTAAACCAGATTTTCCCCGTGCCAGAGGAGAGGATTTTGGCTCCCCAAGCCCCTCTCCTCACTGCCGGCGTTTGGGGCAGGCTGTCACCCCGGGGCCGGCTCGGAGCCCTCGTCCCAGATGCGGCAGGGGTGCTGCTCCATTTTGTTCCTTCTGGGGACGCAGGATAATCCCTGCTTGGAGAGCACTGAGCTCCCCAGCCTTTGAAAGCGAGGAAGAGCCGCGCGTTTCCAGCACGTCTGGGAACATAAGCCCGAAACTCTGGAAAATGGGATTAAGACAAGCCTCCCCTAGAAGGGCATTGAGGATCTCGTTCGGCATTTTGGGATTGTCACGGAGAGCGTTTCCTCGGCATCACTGCCCCCGTTCTTGTAGGGACACACACGGAACCTCCAGGCTTCCACGCTCCGCATGCAGAGCCACCACCCTGGTGACATCTGGGCTTCCCACAGCCACATCCCGAGCCACGGAGTGACAACCCAGCGTCCCTTATCACACACAGCCCATCAGGGCTCATTTGCAACGAGCGTGATTTATCCAGCCTCAGCCAGGCTGTGGCTCCCAGGCCTCCTCGGGACACAATACATTTATTTTTGGAGGGATCAGATTGCATCTATAGATCTGATTTAACGCACAGATACGATCAGAGCAGCGGGAGTAGAACAAAGGCATCTGAGCTCCGCTCGGAGCCGCCTCTCCAACCCGGCCCCTCGTTATCGGGGTTGGGTTTCTTTAGGGGAAAATTGATGGTATCAACAAGTATCAAACAATATCCTTGTTACTCGGGAAAGGTAAATGCTAATCTATGCGAGCTCAGCTCATGTGACTTATCGGTTACTAAAAATAGTTGTTTTCAGGCACTGATTTAGGGAAACTGGCAGATTTCCTGAGCCTTTGTACAGACACACCACTGAAATGGAAAAGACAAAATATACAAGCAAAACAGGGAGCGGGGAGGGAAAAAAAAAAAAAACCTGACAGGGCCAAAATGGCCCTGATGGCGAGGGAGGACCGAGCCCTCCCCACGAGCAGCCACACAGGGTAAATTCCAAGTGAGGATTCCGAGGAGGATCCAGCCCAAACCCCTGCCTAAGATGGCCTCTCGCTCACAGCTGTGGCGCTGGCAGCGGGAATGAAGGGAATCCAAAGGGCACAAGGAATTGTCCCTCTCCTGGGCTCCAGAGGGGGTGTGCTGATGATCTCAGGGCTGCACCTGAGCGGGGAAATCTCCCCTCCAACCCCACGGCTGCGCGGGAGGAGACTCCGCACCCGGAGTTTGTTTGCAAACATTTGAAACTGCAGAGTCTGTGCCTGAGTTTGTGGCATCTTTAAGGGAACATTCGGGGAAATACGAGCTGGGAGAAAAGAGAGGGAGGAGGAAAACGCAGATGCAAACCTCAATTCTTTAAATGAGGCTTCCCCACTGAGACCTTGAACGGAAAATGATAACCAGCAAAAGGCGCAGGTAGAAATTCCTGGGAGGGTGATTTCCTCCCTGCTCCCAAAGCCTCCCTGCGGCTTCTGTGTGATCATCCCTGTAGATCCCCGTCTGCCAGAGCCGCCGGCACTTGGGAACGTGGGTGAGGAAGAGGAGCTGGTGTTTCAAGCAGCCAAGCCCCCCACCGCTGCAGCTGCCCCTGCGACCTCCCCCGCACCCCGTGCCAGACAGCCCCTGCTCCCCCGGGAAGGAAGGAAGGGAGGGAAGGAGGAAGGAGACACTTCCCCTCCATCTCTGCGAGAGGCGGATCCGCTCCTCGGGGACTCGGCAGATCGTTGTCAAGTCGCCTGCCAGAATTTCCTCCCGACAGTCATAACTTGGAAGCGTCGGGAGAAAATGTCTGTCTGCACCTGGGCTGTGGGTGCTGAGGCAGGGACCCGGAGCTGCACGGGGCCGTGCACACCCACCCCTCCGCCAGGTGTTCCAGATGTGCCCGCACACAGAGCTCTTTCCCCCTCTGCCTTGCCAGTAGGACCAAAAGCTTTCGGCGGCAAGCCCAGCCGAGGCGGCGGCAGGGCAAGCAGGGCTCGTCCCCTCCCACCCCCGCGGCAACAACTCCCGCCTGCGCCCCCCGCTCGTCCAGAGGGACCCGCCAGCTCCTCGGGGGGCACAGGGAGGGGATCGATCCCGGCTGGACCCCCGTTGTCCCTAAAGGACAGAGCCAGCCGCCGGCAGGACTTCCCGAGGGCTGGAGCCGCACTGGGGCTGAGTGGGGGTCTCGCTCCCACCCCGGTGCCCCGGGGACAGCGAGGACACCCTGGGGACAGCTGGGACATCGCGGCCCCCCAAGGGACAGGGCAAATCCCCACCCCAGCGTGGGGCTCGGCGGCGTCTCCGGCAGTCCCGGGAAGGATCCCGGCTCCCGCGGCTCCCGGCGCTCCGGGCAGAGTTCAGCACCCGGGACAGCTCTGGCTCGGCGCGGGGATCGGCTCATCCAGCCAGGACAATGCCCCCGCCTCCCGAAACCGCCTTCTCCCGGGAAACTGCATCCCCGGGGAACGCTGTCCTCCCCCCGGCAGGATGGCATTTTGCAGAAGATGCCCCCTGCCCTCCTCGTAAAACGCCCCCGCTAACCCCACTTGGGAGCGCGGATCGCACCCGGCCCCCGCCCGCCCCGGCTGCGTTCGCTGCCCTCCCCGGGCTCGGTGCCGCCCGTCCCGGGCTCGCTGCCCGCCTGCCACCCCCGCACTCTGTCCACCTGCCCCGGGCACGCAGTGTGCCCTCCCCCGGAGCAGCCCCGAGCCCCGTCCCAACTTGCTGCTCCTCCGTGGGGGAAGGAGACTCCGCTCCCCGCGGCCCGCCTCAGCGGGGCCCCGGGGCGAGCCGGGCTCGGAGGCGCTGCTGGAACTTTGCGGGGTGCAGAGGGACGCGGGGGGACACCCACGGCGTGTCCCGGGGCTGGGGGCCAGCGGGAGCCGCGTCCCGGCGGGGCCACCCGGAGCAGCACGGCGGCTTTCTCCGGGCACGTCCCACGCGTGTCCCCGCTCGGCAGAGCCCTGCTGTCCGTCTCGGCAGGGCCGGGGTCCCGCCGTCGCCTCCCCTTCCCCCGGGCACGGCGCAGCGGCGCGGTCCCGGTGCCCGGAGGCGGCGGCGCTTCCGACGGGGCGCACGGTGCCGCGGCCGCTGCAAAGTTCCCCGGAGAAGCGCTGCCCAGTGCGGGGCCGGGGGGCACCTACCGTGCGGCGGAGAGGAGCCGTGCCCGGCCCCGGCCCCGCGGCCGGCCCCGCATCCCTCCCGGCGGCTGGGCAGGGACGGAGCCCGGCGCGGCGCTGGGCTCGGCTGGGCTGGCAGCGGGGGAGCCAGTCCTCGCTGCGCCCCTTTATCCCAGCATCACCGAAACGAATCCGCTTTGACGTCCCAACCAGGGTTTTTATGGGTGTGGAGCGAGCCGGTGCAGCCCTCATTAGGAGACACTCCGCTCTCCGAATCATACATCTTTTATATAACCTCATTTCCAGCGTGGCTCCTCTTCCCCCTCCCTCCCTGCCCTTGCCCGGGAGCATCGCCCACCCCCCCCCCCCCCCCCCCCCCCCCCCCCGCAACTCCCGCACCAATTAAAGAGCTCAGAGACACCCCAGAGCCACACTTGTTGCTTGGAAGCTCCGCTTCACCCCCGGCGGGCCTGACTCAGCCTGCCCCGGGCGAGCGGGGGGCTCCGCCTGCCCCGGGGGGCAACGCAGCGATCCCCGGGTCCCTTCCCAGCCCTGCTGCAGCCCCCACACCCCTGTCCCCAGGCAGGTTACGCTGCGGAAAATCCCGCTCTTCTCCTGCCAGCGGCAAGCCCCCGTGCCTGCTCCATGCCCGGGGCAGACACCGCCGTTCCTCCGGGATCTTCCAGCGCTCCCAGCCCGGATCCGGGCGCTGCCGGGACGGCCCCGCGCCTCAGCGGCCGGAGCTGGCCCCGGGCTGCACGAGGGGCAGGGAACAAAGGGTCCCCTCACCCCATTTCCCCTCCCGACTCTTTATCTACCCCCAACACGGCCCAGAGCAGACCCAGGCTTGACATCAGTCTCCAGCCTTTGCGATTGTGCTCATTCCCATGGCAACAACAAACACACAATTATAGATATATAATATTATATAAACCCAGCGGGCTCTCGGGCAGGGCTGTGAGGTTCACCTGCTCCCAGCCTGCTCCCCAGCCCAGGAGGAGGCTCCCACGGAGCACGCAGAGGTGTCCTGGGCCTGCCGGAGGTGCCCGGCCCGCGGGTGCCGGCAGCTCCGGTGCCACCCGGCCCGGGCAGCCCCAGAGCCTGCCCCACCGCCTCGCCAGAGGCACGAACAGAGCAACGCACGGCACAGCAGGAGAGTCAATTACAGAACTTCCCACGGCGCAGGGGGAGCGGAGCGGCCCCGTTCCTGCCCGGCACACCGGGAGCTCTGCAGGGGTGGAGAGGGGGAGAGCACGGGCAAATGCGGCAGCAGGAGCGGGGCTGCCTCCCCCGTCCCGCCCCTCCTCGCAGAGATCAGGCCGTGACACTGTCTGGGGCTAAGGAAAACGCGCTTGTGCCCGTTTAGAGCCAGGAGGACCTCATCCAAAAGCGGGCTAGCCAAGGACATCTGCTCTGATCCCCGCGCAGGGAGGAGTGGGCACACCCCGGTGACAAAGGACTGGGTGACTCAGGCACAGGATGGCGAGGGGCAGCTCAGCCCGGGCTGGGAAAAGTCCAAACCCTTCTTCTTCCAGGGCTCCCAGCTTGGAGCCTCGGAGCTGCAGGGCTCTGCGGGCTGGAGCCGGCCAGGGAAGCTGGAGCAGGGCTGCTCGGAGAGCGGGGCAGGCAGATGCCGGCTCAGGAGGGGCTGCTGGCGGTGATGTCACCTGTTTGAGGGGACCTGCACTGCCAAAGCCACCCCAGCACACGGCCACCAGCCCCTCCTGCCCCTCCTGCCAGCGGCGCAGATCCGTCAGAGGAAGCAAAGCCTCGATCCGGGGGGAGCAGAGCTCCCTGTGCCACTCCGGGACACGGATTTGGAAGTCCAGCTCTTCCACTCACCACCCTCGGCAGCATCCCAGCCCAAGAACCAGGATCCCAGGATCCCAGGGAACAGAGCCGTGCTCATCCACGGGCCACATCTCACACAGAATCACAGAGAGGATCACAAAGAGAATCACAGAGTCTTAGAACCACACACAGAATTACACCCAGAATCACACAATCACACAATCACACAATCACACACGGAATCACCAGGCTGGAAGAGATCTTTGAGACCATCGAGTCCAGCCCAACCCCAACACCTCACCTGGACCATAGCACCAAGTGCCACATCCAGCCTTGTCTTTAAACACACCCTGCCAGGGCACGGCAGCACCTGTGAGGATGCTGCCTTCCTGTGAGGAGGATTTCCTTCCCCCACGGCAAACGGGCTGGGACAGGGCTCCTTTTGGGATCACCTGGAGCCTTGCTGCTGCCCGGAATTCCGTGCGAGCCGGGAGCAAAGTGTCCCCGCGCGGAGGGAGCCGCTGGCCTGTGCGTGCCCTGCGCTCCCCCTGCCCCGGGAGCGGCCCCAGGTAGCCTTTCCCTCCAGCTGGAAGCCGTGAGTCAGCCGGGAAGGGAAGGGAAGGGAAGGCTCGGAGGCTCATAAACAACTGAGGAGGCAGAGGTTGGGCTGTGCATGGAGAAGGTGGAGCGAGACCCTCCCCAGCAGCACCGAGCCCCTTCCCGACACAGCGAAGGGCCGCACCTTCCTCCCTCCAGCAAAAAGCGTCTGCGGACAGGATTTCTCCCCAGAGAACGCGTCCCTGTCACCAGCCTCATCCTCCTCCCTGGGCAGCCGCGGAGAGCAGCCAGAGCTCGGGAGATCCCCCCCGCTCCCAGCCCTGCCCACCCAGCCTCGTCCATGGAAGTTGCTTCCCCCTTTTCCCACAGCTGGGAGCAGATCCAAGCGCTGCCGCCCGGGAAGTTCTCCCCCAAAACCTGCTCGGGAGAGGGAAGAGCCGCCTCCCTGCCCCTCACAGCGCTGCTCCCCTGGAAGCGGCTCAGCGCCGCTCGCTCCCGGCCATATGCCGCCAGAGGTTAGGGATAGAAACCAAATATAAACCCGGCACTTAACGCCCCGATTTCCTTCCCAGCCCGCCGATCCCGCTGCTGCCCCTGCGCCGCTGCCCTCGTCCCTCACCCACCTCTCTCAGGGGAGCGTGCAAGGAGCCGGATCCCTCAGGCGGAGCCGGGATGCGCCGGGAACGAGCGGCTCAGGATGCTCGGCTGTCCCCGGGATCCTCGGGAACGCGTGGCCTCGGCACGGATCACACACACAATCCCCGCGGCAGCCGCGGCTCGGGAGTTACCGGGCTGCTGTTCCCACGCGGCTGCAAATGCGTGCGGGGGATTAAAGCCCGCGGACTAAAGGAAGGGCTGGACATATTTATACCAGAGCTTTAGGAGCTGTGGAGCGGCGCACACACCGCACACACGCGCACCAGCTGATAGCGGGGTCTGGCGCTGCCACTGCGGCGATTTGGGACAAATCCCAGGATTGTCTGCCCGTGCTCCAGTTTAGAGCGAGCGCCGATGCTGGGCTTTGCCTAGAGGTGGCAGTGAGCTTTCGCTCTTCCCTCTTCCACCTCCCCGAGCCCCCGGCACAGGTTGGGGAGTCCCGGGAGCTCTGACGGGCTGGGGAAGGGTGGCACCCGCTGCTCCCTCGGGAACCCTCCTTTGGCATCGGGGCAAAGGCTGGGCGTTCATGGGAACCGGGGTCTGATCAAACCCTTCAAACCTGGGAGCTCACGGCCGGGGCAGACCGCTTTTAAAACACCCCCGGGCCAGCTCCCAGCTCCTCCCTCCCCATTTTTAGGGGAGAACTCTTTGCCCCCCACTTCCAGAAGCTGTCGCAGCCCTCAATGACCAGGCAGAGCTGTGACAACGTGAAACATCCCAGCACAACCCCCAGTATCCAACGGGACACCTGGAAACCCCACCAAAAGCCACTTCTGCGTCCCAAACCTCCCCGCCCTGGGGGTCCGAGCTGGAAAACGCCGCTGGAAAAGGTTCCTTGGGAGCTCCTCTGCTCCCGAGAGGGCGCGAGGTGGGTGATGAAGGGTGATCTCTCTCTCTCACACGTGGGCACACACGCACGCAGCAAATCTAATAAAAAGATATTAGTCCGAGAGAATTTGGCTCCTGGCACTCAACGATCTCGAGCTTCATACAGACACCAAAGAAATGAGATTATGGGAGCACACAAACAAGGAATTCCAGGGGGATGAATTCATGTTTCATCGCTGTTACAGGGGATGGAAGGACCTGCCTGTCTTCCCTTGCATTTCTTTTTAAATTCTATTTCAAAATATGAACCCTCTCCCTCAAAACTCACATTTCCTCCAGCCCCAAGCCCCGCCACCTTCTTATCGAAATCTAAATTGCCCTCATTATCATTTTGAGGGCGCGTTCAAAGTTCAAGGACTTCTTGTAAATGCGGGGTGTAATTTAGATGAAAAAAAAAAAAAAAGACCTACCCCTCTTTAAAACCTCGCTTGGCAGCCTGAAAAGGGGCTCGAGTCACTCGCGGGTTATTCAGATGCAAACCCTGTTTTGAAGCACAAGTGTCTGAGCTGAGCCATCCCCAGCAGCTGGAGGTTCGGGGGCAGATGCTTCGCAGCAGCGGCAGCAGAGCTCCACGACTCCACTGGAATCAGCGGAATCGAGATCATTAAAGCCAGCTAAAACCAGCCAGTTCCCAGGATTTCGTGCCATCTCAGTCCCTATTTCCAGCCCGCTCCTTTCCAGTGGGATCAGCCCCCCTCGAAGCGGCACCTTTGAACCTTTAGATCAATGCCTGGCGTAATTACAAACCAGGAAAATCACTGTCGTGTCGACCTTAAGCAGTAAATGTCGAGATTTAAACTGGGGTGTTTTTTTTTGTTTTGTTTTGTTTTGTTTTTTTTCAATGAAGTGACACATTTCTGAGGGCTGTGGGTTAAAGGCTCTTTTGAAAAGCCCCAAATCCCTAATCTGAAGTGAAAAGTTATCGCTGGAGCACCTTGGGGTGGGTGGTGACAAACACAGGAAAGGGCCCTGCGTCACCGGGGCTGTGGGTAAATAGGGCCGGGGAGGAGAGGCAGGGCTGGAGCAGCCTGACGAGCCTGATAAGCCAAATCTGCACAGCATTCACTGCAAAAAAACCAGCACAAAGCAAACCCGACAGCACAGAAACAGCTGCTGCCGAGTCCTTCATTTCTAAAGAGGAGCGAGGAGGGAAAAAATAACGCGATAAAAATAATCCGCCACGAAGCAGCAAAGTCCCTCGGTGCTGCCCTGCAGGGAGGAGGCTCCAGTTCCCTGCTCCCCCGGACCCACTTCAATAATCTGGGAATTTGGGGCGTCCCACGAGGAGGAGAGAGCAGGCAGAGCAGGGTTAGAGGGGATTTTGGGCAGGAATTGTTCCCTGGCAGGGTGGGGAGGGGCTGGGATGGAATTCCCAGGGAAGCTGTGGCTGCCCCTGGATCCCTGGCAGTGCCCAAGGCCAGGCTGGACACTGGGGCTTGGAGCAGCCTGGGACAGAGGGAGAGGTCCCTGGCTGAGGGAATGAGACGAGTTTTAAGGTCTCTTCCCACCCAAACCATTCCATGATTCCACATCCCAGCTTCTTCCAGCCTGCACGGAGCAGCAAAGAGCAACAAGGTGAGCACGTGGAAGGCAAATTCCAGCTCCCAAATTAATCAGAGCCCAGAGAAATAATAATTAAAGAAAGAAAAAAAAAAAAAAAAGCGCCTCGAGTGATGTTCACCCTGTTTGGCTGATTCCAAACAGCTGCCATGGATCTCTCCCAGCCCAACTCCCCCCCTCCACCCAAAAAAAAAGGGACAAACAAGCGCTCAAGAGACGGAGCTGTCAGATTTCCCCCCTTCTCTTCCCCAAATCCAACAAAAAGCCTCTGCTCAGCCTTCCCACCGACTGAGCAGGAGTTTGCAGACGCTGTGCCAGGAATTTGGATTTATTCCTGGCAGGGCTTTAATGGGATACTGAAACTTCTGGAATCTGAAGGTATTTCACAGCTCCTCCTCAGCCCCTCAAACCACTTTGCTTGGAGCCGACAAACCCCAGCCGGGCCAGGAGAGCTGAGCACGAAGCCCCAGGAGCAGATTTGGACTTTCCAGGCCCTAAATTTAAAAAAAGAACTCAATATCAAGGTTTTTGGCTCCCTCCAGGCACAGCACAGCGATTCACCTGGGAGAGGTCCCCACTGCCAAACCCTGCCCCATGGGCAGCCCCTGGATTTGGGGCTCCTGGGAGCAGGACTGGTCCCAGTAATGGGAGGGAACTGGGGCTCAGCAGCTCCCCGGGAACCCCGTCCCTGTGCGGGGCTGGAATCTCCAGGAAGGCTGAGGGAGTCAAAAAAACGCCCCTGACATCCCCTTGTGAGATCCCACGGGTGGATTTTCAGCCCAAATCCCAGCTCCCTGGTTTTATCCCACCCATTTTCCCACAGCTCCCAAACCCACCAGGTTTCTGAGGTCTCCCAGAGAATTCAGCTGGATTGGTCAGGATGAGGCAGAGGGATAAAGCTCAGCTGGATGCACCCCTAGGAAAGGGAGGCCAAAGGGATCCCAAAAAAGAAAAATAACCCCCCAAACCTTCCAGGGTTTTGGTGCTGCCGGAGAAGGGAAATTGTCCCTGGGTTTAAAATCCAGAGGATTTCCCCCTCTGGATACAACTCCACCAAGGGTGGAATTGCTGCCCAGAAATCCCAGCTGATTTCAGGGGGGATTAAAAGGTGTTTTCCTCCAGCCATGGATAAATCCTAGACAGGGAGAGGATTCCTGATCCCTGGAGGTGTCCAAGGCCAGACTGGACAGGGATTGGAGCAAGCAGGGACAGTGCAGGGTGGGTGGGATGGGATGGGATGGGATGGGATGGGATGGGATGGGATGGGATGGGATGGGATGGGATGGGATGGGATGGGATGGGTGGGATGGGTGGGATGGGATGGGATGGGATGGGATGGGATGGGATGGGATGGGATGGGATGGGATGGGATGGGATGGGATGAGCCTCGAGGTCCCTCCCATCCCAAATCATTCCATGATTCCACTCTGGGCACACTCAGATCTCTGATCCCACCCGGTTCCTGTCCAGTTTGCAGTGGGAGGAGGGAAAATCCTGGGATATCCTGTCTCTCCATGCCAGGAAAACACAGCAGGGGCCCCTCCTGTTTTGATTCCCAGGCTTTCCTTGCACCTCAACACCCTCCAGCTCTCTGGAAAGGCTCATTCCAGGCTGGATCCTGTGGAAAAGCCTGGGCACGAGGATGGAGCCCCACAGGCCGGGCAGACCCAGCCCCACGATGTTTTTTCTGCACTAGAATGGGATAACCAGGAGCAGCAGGAGAGGTGCTTAGGACAGCAAGGAGAGCCAGCGTCCAAACCCCTGTTCTTTATGCTATTATTTTATTTTATTTTATTTTTAGCGGTGTTGTTGTCCCCTCCTCGTCCCAGGGTGTTTTGCAGCAGAAGCAGCTGATGGGCTGGAAAGAAGCGGGAGCTGGGAGCGAGGGTTGCCCATCCATGCAGCCCAGGGGAGGGATCCGAGGCCAGAGCACAGCAAGCAGGAAAAACAACCTCACAAAGAGCCAGGCACCTTGGACCGGCAAAGCACTGCCCCAGGAAAGGCTGGAAAACAACCAACTCCTCCCCAGTTCCCGTTCGAAAAATGGGAAACAAAGGCACAGAAAGGATCAGGTTTGCAGCACCCCCGGGGCCAAACTCTACAGGTAAAAATAAAAATATCCAAGCTTTTTGCTTTTCTTTTTTTTTCTTTTTTTTTTTTTGTTCCCCTCACCTGCCTGCTGGATGAGAGACAGCCCAGGGGCTTCACAGGACCACCCGGAATTCCTGGAGCAGGGGAAAGGTGGAAAACTCCCACCCCAATGGAGCAGGCACAAGCAGAGGAACCCAGCCTGGGGCCTGGCAAACCAAAGGCTCCTGCTGCCCACCGAGACAGAAAAATCAGAGTGAGAAAGACCAGGAAGAAACGAAACAAACCCTGCACTGGAGCAGGAAAAAGCAAGAAAAGAGCTGTGACAAAATACTGGATCTGTCCCTGCTCCTTGGGCTGCCTGCAGCATTCCCAACCCCACTCTGCTCCCCGGGGAGGCTTCTCATCCCGGGGTGGGAAGAGAAAAATTTGGGAATTGTGGGGACAGCTGAAGGCTGGAGGAGGAAAGGAGGGATGTGGGAATGGCAGAGACTGGGATTGTACTGGAGCATTGCTGGGACCTGTGCTGGGAATGTGGGAGAGCTGCACCCCCGGGATCCCAGCACAGGAGGGACCTGGAGCTGCTGGAGAGAGTCCAGAGGAGGAGATGCTCCCAGGGCTGGAGCCTCTCTGCTCTGGAGCCAGGCTGGGAGAGCTGGGGGTGCTCACCTGGAGAGGAGAAGGCTCCAGGGAGAGCTCAGAGCCCCTGGCAGGGCCGAAAGGGGCTCCAGGAGAGCTGCAGAGGGACTGGGGACAAGGGCTGGAGGGACAGGACACAGGGAATGGCTTCCAGTGCCAGAGGGCAGGGCTGGATGGGAGACTGGGCAGGAATTGTTCCCTGGGAGGGTGGGCAGGGCCTGGCACAGGGTGCCCAGAGCAGCTGTGGCTGCCCCTGGATCCCTGGCAGTGCCCAAGGCCAGGTTGGACACTGGGGCTTGGAGCAGCCTGGGACAGTGGGAGGTGTCCCTGCCCAGGGCAGGGGTGGGATGGGATTTTGGGGCCTGATGATCTCTGAGCTGATCCCAATCCCTGCCAGGTCTCACCTGAACCCCACCTTTGCCCAGATCAGGGTTCCCATTCTCCTCTGCCCTGGCTTCACCCGGATGCCAAAGCTGTCCCAGGGATGACCCCGGGCAGGATCGGATCTGCCCAGCCCAGGGTGGTGATCACACTTCCCCCTGCTGCGGCTCCGAGTCAGAACCAGCCCCACTTCGGACACCTCTCGGTGCAATTCCCCTCTCCCACAAAGAAATCCCCTCCTCTCCAGAGCCCGTTTTCCCCTCACAGCTTCCCCTTCTCTCTCCAGCACCCTGCTGCCCCCTGAAGAAGTCTCTCCCGCCTTCTCCAGGTTTGGGAGTGATAACACAGCCTGGAGGTGTTTTTCCTGCTCTCAGGGTCCTATCAACGCCCTGCAGGGAGGCCAGGGCAGCTTCTGGCCCCGAGCTGGAGCGAGCCACAAGAACCGGAGCTCTACAAACCTTCCACACAACCGAGAGAGAGAGAGAGAGAGTCTGAACCAGGCCCCCTCCTCTTTTTCCTTCTCTCTCTTTATTTTTCCTTCTTCCCCCTCCCCGCCTCTCCCCGACCTCTTATTCCCAGTGGCCAAGAACATTTAGTCTGGCCGGGAAAAGGAAATCTCATTACAGAATTATGGTTCATTTAGCAGGTCCCACTGGAAGCCCTGCAATAACCACTGCCTTCCTAACAGGATTAGCCAGCGTCTGAACCTCCCGCTCCTCCTGCAGGCATCTCCACGCCCACAAAAAACCCAAAAAAAGCCCAGAAAACCCCAAAACAGCCACGGAAAACCGTGATTCAGGCGGAGTCAGGGAAGGGAAGACTGAGGGGAGCTGAAGGTGGAGAATTTGTTGGTGTGAAGGGTGGGCGCTGCCAGCAGAGGTTTGAACAGGTTATGCCAGGGTTGGTTATCCCAGGGTTGGTTATCCCAGGGTTGGTTATGCCAGGGTTGGTTATCCCAGGGTTGGTTATCCCAGGGTTGGTTACCCCAGGGTTATCCCGGCTTCTCCAGCTGCAATTCCCACTTCTCTTTGCTGCCGTGGCCTCTCCCAACCCGTCCATTCTCGCCCCGTGGTGGGAAGTGGGGACGTTAATGTTGGGAACACCAGGGTGACACAAGTCCTGCCCGGCATTCCCTGCCTGCCGCTCCCAAACCAGCATCCAGGTGCTCCTGGAAGCTGCTTCAGCTTCTCCTGGCATCGGCCTTGGAGCCTTCACGGTTTTTGGTTGGAAACACCGACACAATTCCTGGGACTTGTTAAGAGGGTGGGAAAATATAATCCGGAGGAGAGGGGGAAGGAAAAAGCCCAATTGTGTGGGGCCAGCAGAACATCCCAGACCAGGCTGAAATGCCTCTGCTCTCCCCATCCCTTGCCCCCACTTAGAAGCAGGAAAATGGGGTCAAAGAGCAATAAATTGGGTGCAGAACGCATGAAACCACCCCTGCTCTGGGTTTTCCTGCCCTCTGCACCGTCCCTCGCTCCTCTCTTCCCAGTTTTCACTCGTGGGGCCAAGCCCAGGAGATGCCCAGTGCTCCGTGAGCGCCCTGGGTCACGCCTGGAGGGGACACGGGGACACAGGGACAGCAGGGTGGCACATCCAGCTCCTCCAGCTCAGCCTGGAGCTGGCTCCGTGCTCGGCCCTGGGCAGGGAGGCAGCAGCAGGAACGTGGAAAATGTTCTGCCTACAGCAGCTGCGGGAAGTGTCTGGGCAGCAGCCGCTCTCCAGGTGTTCCCTGGGAAAGGAGGAGCTCGAAGCAGCAGCAGGATTTGCCCGGATTGCCTCCCCTCAGAGCGGGGAGAGGCTTAAGGAGGAGAGGTTTTAAGGTCCAAAAGGAATGGGAATATTCCTATTAAAAGGAATGGGAACATTCCTATTCAAGTAGGAATTTCTTTTTTTGGCCGAGTTTGCCAAGACTGGGCTTTCATCACAACCCTCCTCATCCTCACTCCTCCCCTCTTCTGCTGACTACTCCAATTCTCATGGAAAACAGGGAATTATTTCCTCGATCCCTCTGGGCTCAGTGCCCCAGGAAATCCGAGCCCTGCGGGGTCACCGACTCTGGGAGCGTCCCTTTGCGGGGTCTCCGGTGAGTGACACATGTGGGGACACGGGGAACCCGCAGAGACCCCTCCCACAGCTCCACATTCCATCCCAAAGCCCTCCACCGCACTGCCAGGGCAGGGAGTAACATCGTTAATGCATTCATCAAATAACATCGTTAATGAGCGCGGCTGGAAAACGGCGACTGCGTTCAAGGGTCGCAAAAAATGCACCCAAAGGGAATTTGGAAGGAGATCCGATCCCCCAAATCTGCCTCGGGATAATCCTTCAGGACAGACCGAGTGTACAGATCTAGCAATGATAATAATTAATAATAATCATTAAAATACAACGCGTGTGCAAGGGGCGGGTAACTCTGGGACGGAGGGGAGGTGTTAATTACGATTAGGTGCAAACGGACCCGAATTCCTCCCTGGAGAGCTCATCCCTCCCGTGAGAGCTGCTCTGAGGTTTGTCAGCTCCAAGCTCCCGGCAAATTCCCGTCCCCGCAGGGATTTCCGAGCCTGGCCTGGCGTCCCGGCTCTGCTCCCCCTCGGGAGCTGCAGATTGCGTTTGTCGCGAATCACCGCGGGATGGATTTTGGGAACGCCAGCCCCGTTCCACCCAGGGAGCAGCAACTCCATTCCCCCCTGGGATCTCTGCGCCATTAAAACTTCTGCTGAAATGTGAATTTATCGCCCAGTTTTCCCTCGTTTTCCCGGGGCAGAGCCCACCCAGCCAGGCTCCTGGAGCTCCCCCAGGACGCTGCCCACGGAGCCCACGCTGGGTGGGAGCCCCGGGCCGTGCTGGAGCCCCGGAGCTCGCGGGGTTCTCTCCCGAACGAGCCGGGGATGGCAGGGACACATCATTGGGGGGAGATGAAAGGCCAGGGCGGGTTGTTTGTTCTCCCGAGGATGAGCCCTGCAGCTCCCACGCTGTTCCAGCAGAGGTTTTCCAGCGGTAACGAGAGTGTCCGGAGCTGCAGGGAGCTGGCCGCCCTGGAGCCGCTGTGTGGGCACGGGTTAAGTGCCGGGGGCAGCAGCAGCAGGGGTTTGTGCCCACGGGGTGCCAGCGACCTCCCCGAGACAGCAGCGGGGATCTCCGGGCTCGGCAGCGCCAGCCCCGAGGGCAGAACCTGCGGTGGAAACTGTGGGAAGAAGGGAGGGAGGAGGGAGAAGGCAGAGAGCGGGGAAAGTTTCCCTCAGGGACACTCTGGGGCTTGCAGCATCTCCCGAAGCCAAGAACCGAAGCCAAGAACCGAAGCCACACGGCGTTTCTGGAGCACGGGGCTCGGGATTGGCCTGCCGGGAGGGTGCAAATCCCTGCTCACACCTTCCAGCACAGGTGGATCCTCTGTGGGGAGGGGGGACGGAGGAGCCCAGCCCAGCGGCAGGGAGGGGGCAGCCTGAGCCCTGCCAGAGCGCCAGGACAAGGATCTCATTCCCTCAGGGCAGAAATCCCTGCTGTACCCCTCACCTTGGCCCGGGGGAGGGTTTTCATCCCCTTTTCCCTGAGCTGGCACAGAGCTGAGGGCCCTGCAGGTTCCCTGAGCAGCATTCCCAGCAGGGCTCCGCTGGCAGGACGGGAACGCCACAGGGAGGACTGGGAATGAACAATTCCCACCTTTCAGCGGGGCACAGCAGCGCAGGGCATCGCCCGCGGGGGCCGGGGGCACACGGGGCTGGCAGCGGGCCCCGGTACCCGAAGCGTGCCCGCAGCTTCCCCCCCGCCCCTTTCCCGTTTCCCCTCTCTCCCTGTTTGTTATTTGGCCATCCAAGCTTCCAGCAGCAGCAACGGGGTCTGGCAACCCAAAACTTCCCCTGGGGAAGAAGTTCTGGCATCCAGCGGCCGAGTCAGGAGACTCTGGAAAGTTGCTCCGAGCCTGTCTCATCTCAGGGCTTGACATATCACTGCTGTCCATTTCCCTTCCCAAGGAAATCTGATTTGTTCCAAAGTTTATAGTTTCAGTGACCTAATCCCAGCATAGTTGTTCCTGTTTGCCTTTAATTTACTGCCACAGCTTGTATTAATTGATGGATTGCAGAGGGTTTGAGCCAAGCTAATTGTTTAGGAACAGAAAAAAAAAAAAAAAAAAAAGGAGAAAGAAAGGGAGATGTGAGGTCCCTTAGTGGATTACGGAGGGGTTCGGAGGGGGAAGAGCAGCCACCGGGAAAAAGCTCCAAACGGGGAGCAACCGTCTGGAGAGGTGGAGGCTCTCCAGGGTTCCCTGCAGACAGAAATAACTGCCCTGGCATGACCCTGGAGTGGGAGAGGAGGGCTGGGACGGTTCCTGCCCTCACCTGAGCTGCTCCTGTCGCTGGGTGATGCTGGGGAGCAGGGGAGCTCCCTGAGCCCAGGGAAAAGGGAGATGTCAGCCACCATCCAGCAGGGACGATCCAGGGAAGCACAGGCTGCTCCTCCGGGGAGGATCCCACCCGTGTGGATGCGGGAGCCACTGGGAGCTGCCAGCAGGGATTTATCAGGCGTGAATCGTGCGATCTCTTCCCAGGAGAGCGGCCGAGCTCTGTGCATCAGGAGCAGCAGCTCAGGCTGAGGCCTCGCTTCAGCAAAGCCTTTGACAGTGCTGTGGTATCAGAGAATGGACTCATGGAAGGGTTTGGGTTGGGAAGGACCTTAAATCCCATTCCTGCCCTGCCATGGGGCCTTCCACTGTCCCAGGCTGCTCCAAGCCCTGCCCAGCCTGGCCCTGGGCACTGCCAGGGATCCAGGGGCAGCCACAGCTCACCACCCTCATCCTAAAGAACATCTTCCTTGTCTCTTATCCCAACCAACCCTCTCCCAGTTTAGAACTGGGAGCTCTGAGCCGGGTCCAGCCCCACAGAATCCTGGGGCAAGGGAGGATGCGGGATCTCCTCTGCCCTCCCTCATTTCCTTCCCCCCATCCCTTCCAGCCCTCCTCCATCTCCCCCAGGAGAACCAA
The DNA here is from genome assembly GCA_022316685.1 of Progne subis subis. Lineage (NCBI taxonomy): Eukaryota > Metazoa > Chordata > Aves > Passeriformes > Hirundinidae > Progne > Progne subis. The sequence goes on from JAKJHU010000726.1 coordinate 94,377, forward strand.
AGCAGAGGCAAAACCTCTCCAGGCAGCAGAGAATCCCTTTGGAGATGGGGGTGCAAGGAGGGGACACCCCCAGAGGAAATCCCAGGAGTCCCCAGCAGCCTCTGACCCACGGCATCACCAGATGTCAGTTCTCCGGGCTGGGAACGCTCCCCTCGCTGTCTCCCTGGCCAAACCCCCCTGTTCCATAAATCAGCCCAGGCTCTTTCAGCACGGCTCTCGCAGAGAGGTTGATTTATTCAGGAGCAACACAGGGAGTTTCCAGATTCACACTAATTGCTCTCCCAAATTACTTAATAGTTGAAATTGCAGCCCTCTCTTTGGAAATCATCTCAGACAGCTCAATAAAAAACTATCAGCGGAGAGACAACTGCAAATTGATAAAGTCTTTGAGACGAGGGTAATATCATTGTTGTCTGGCAAATTTATTCATCTGCAACCCAAACGAGGAGGATAAACAGCCTGGCTCGCTGAGGAAGACACCGCCCGCTACCGAGCTGCTCAATTTTCTCTTCCAGAGCTGCTCTGATTACTCGGAGAGAGAAGAGGCAGCGCTGCTGAAACCAGGCAGCCACTGCAACGCCTGCGAACAAACCGCTCCAACCTTTCCCTCGCCGAGGAGAAACGGGATTCGAGAGAAATGTAATAAGAATTATAATAATAACAACACAAGCGCCTGTGCTGGTCCTGGCGGGAGGCAGGGGCCGCTGCTCTCCTCGGGGGGGTGGATTCGGGAGCTGGCTGGTGGCCACAGAGCTCCCGCGGCGTTGGAATTGTCACCCGGGAGGGAAGGGGGAAACTTGTTTCATTTTGGCCTCTTCCCAATTTCCCGGCCGCTCCGGGGGCGGGCGGCGCGGCCAGGGGAGGGAGGGCAGAGGGCAGAGCCGGGAGGCTCCTGGTGGGGCACAGCCCCATCGAGGGGCAGCACCAAGCCAGCGGGTGCTCGGGAAGCGCAGGGGGGGTTTGGGGGACTCTGAGCAGGACGGGCACGCTGGGAGCATCGCCCCTGCCCTGTGAGGTTTGGGATCATCTCCTGTTCTGGGAGCTTCACCCCTGCTCTCGCAGTTTGGGATCATCTCCCGTTTTGGGAGCTTCACCCCTGCCCTGTGAGGTTTGGGAATATCTCCTGTTTTGGGGCTTCACCCCTGCCCTGTGAGGTTTTGGATCATCTCCTGTTTTGGGAGCATCGCCCCTGCCCTGTGAAGTTTGGGATCATCTCCTGTTTTGGGAGCTTCACCCCTGCCCTGTGAGGTTTGGGAATATCTCCTGTTTTGGGGCTTCATCCCTGCCCTGTGAGGTTTGGAATCATCTCCTGTTTTGGGAGCATCACCCCTGCTCTCGAGGTTTGGGGCTCTCCTGTTCCGGGAGCTCCTCTGCCGTGGAATTTTGGGGCTGTCCAGGAAGGACCTCAGCCCCAGGCTCCCCATCCCGCGGTGACCCCACATGGCGACAGTGACAGTGACAGCCCCACCCGGTCCCAGCCAGCCAGCACAGCCCCTGCCCTCTCGGGGGCCAAAGGAGCTGCTCCTTTTCCTGCTTTTGAATCCATTTCTGGAAGTTTGGCAGGAGGGGGTGGGGGGAACAGGGTCGCTGTCACCACTGAGTGACGGGCAGCGCTTCGGACCCACAGATTCTTCCCCTCCCACCCCAGCTCAGGGCATCGCGCCAGGAACAGCGACGAGAACCTCCTCGGCGGGTCGGGCACGGGGCTTCAACGCAAAATACTCCACGGGGAGGCCCAAACCCCCCGGTTTTTCCCCAGAGAGCAGCGTGGGAGCGAGGGGGTTTACGAGGAGCCGCTGCCCAGCACGGTGCCAGGAGCCACAGGGATCTGAGCGCCAGCCCAGCCCATGGCTGCCATCTGCTCCTGGCACCTCGTGTCACTGCCGGAGCCCGACAGCGCCCGGGAGAGGGCAGGAAACAATCCTAAAGCCCGGGCAGCCCCCAAACCGCCCCGAAACAGCCCCAAAAACAGCCCCAGCCCTCGCCGGGGGAGGCGGCACAGGGAGCGGGGAGATGCCGCAAGAGCTGCGACACGGCCGGCGGGGACGCGCGGTGACACCTTCAAGCTGCGGGAGCGCTCGGGGGTGTTCAGGAGCTGTGAAAGCCTCACAGGCGAGACCGTGTCCCCCTGTCCTCTGCGGGGTGGCCGGGGACAGGCAGACAGCGGGAGGGTGAGGAGGAGGAGGAGGAGGCTGAAGCTTCTCCTCACTTGTAGCGCCCAAGGGTGCCCCAAGAGCAACAATTCCCTGCAGAAACCCGAGCGCTGGCGCCGTGTCCCGAGACCCGCGGGAGCAGCAGAGGGAGCGCGGAGGTGGCAGCGCCACCTTAAAGGGCACGGCCACCCGCAGGGCTTTGATGCCACCCCAGGCGCGGGGAAGAGCAGCTCGGCGACGCAGAGATCCAGCCCCATCCCTCCGGGAAGGCGTCCAGGGCAGAGCAGGAGATTGGAGCGAGGAACGGGCGAGCGGCGGCGCAGAGCCCCGGCTGCCACGGCCGGGTGACCTCGGAGCCGCGGGGGAGAGCGGCCGCGCTTCCTGACCCGCGTCCCAACCTCCCCCCCTCCCCTCCCCTCCCCTCGGGGCTGGGGGAAAGAAAAACCCTTTAAAAAAAAATAAATAAGAAGAAGTCTCGTTCATCATTCAGCCTCTGTTTGTTTTCTGCACTCCGCTAAGCTCAAACAAGCAAAACAGATTAGCTGGGCTCATTTGTTTCCTACTTAATTACACCTCTTCGGTGCTGATGTAATATTTCAAGATTTGGGTTGCTAAGGCTGAAAATCCACCTGCCCCCCCTCCCACACCCACCTTGGCTTTTCATTCCCATCATGAAAAAGCCCAGATGGGGATTTAAAATTTTTTTTTTCCGAAAAAACTCCTCTAATTATTGAGGAATTCAAGGCTCTGAATGCAGAAGCTGCCAGCGAGCGCTCAGGTTGTCAGCAGCAGATGGACGCCAGCTCCAGCTTTTGATCACAGCTCGGAACCCCTCCCCAAAGAAACAGGGAGAAGGGGGGGAAGGACCCCGCATCTGCAGCAGCACACGGCCGCGGATAACTTTAGTCATCCCCCCTCCCTCTCCGGCATCGCTTTGGCATCAACAGGACTTCCCAGGAAGCCGGAGCAGCTGCGGTGCCGACGCAGTTTGCAGGATGAGCTCCGCGCTGGAGGAAGGAGCGCACGCCTCCCCGCAGGAGCTGCTTCCCTTCCCTTCCCTTCCCTTGGGATGCTCTCCCTGCTCCCTCGCTTCCCCGCAGCCCCAGCTCCGCCGTGCTTCACCCCGGGCAGAGCGCGGCCCTTCAGGAGGAGCTGAAGGTCCCGCGGGCGGAGGAAGCGCCCCTGGGAGGGGTTTTTACGGCTGGCAGTGCCCAAAAGGGTCCCGCAGAGCCCGCAGCCGCCGACGGCATCCCCGGCCCACCCTGGAGGAACAAGGGGAGCCGGCAGGCGGCGGGAGATCGGGAACGATCCCCCTGTGATTCCGGCCAGGAACGCGAACAGAATCCCACCCCGATCCCGTCCCCAACAAAACCGCAACTCCCGCTTCGCTGCCGACCGGAGCCGTTCCCACCCTCCGGGCCCGAGCCACCTCCCCGGAGTGTCCCCACCGCTCCCAGCCTTACTCGTGTCCCGAGGGAGCCGCGGAGAGACCACCGGGCACCGCGCCCCCCGCCCCGGCCTTTGGGTCCCGGGAGGAAGAGCGAACAAAAGGCACACACCGAGGCCGCGGCTCGTCCCAGAGGCTGGGGCTGGCCGGAGCCGGGGAAGGAGGCGCTGGGCAGCGGCAGGAAAAGGGCACAGCCGGCGCTGGAGCTGCGGGAGGGCTGCGTGAGCCGTGCCCAGCCGGCTGCGCCGTCCCCGCCGCCTTTCCCACGGTGGCATCGCCCCTCAGCGGGCCCGGCGGTGTCCTTGTCCCCTCGCCAGCCCGTGCCCGGGACCCACCGTGCTCATCGCTCCAGCCGGGACATCCCCCGTGCCTGCCCGGGGTCGGGATGGGGGAAATCGCAGGTGGTTTTGGCGTGACCGGAATGCCCGCCGGGCACCGGGCACCTGGCAGCAGCCACGGCCCCCCCAGGAGTCGGGTTATTCAGTAACTTTTACTCTCTCCCGGCTGGAAGCTGCTCCACGCCCGCCCAAGCGCGGCTTTCGGCGGATTTTTCGGGTGTTTAGGGCGGCTGCGGCTCCCCGGGTGGGGTTGGAGAGGATGGGAGAAGCTCCGGGCTTGAGTTGCAAACATCCGACCCGTGGGAAAAGCAGGAAAGAGCCCAGCAGCCCCTCAGGGCCCCCTTCCCTTCCCCAAAAAGCTTTTCCCCAAAGGTGCAGAGCCGGGAAAAGGGCGTTTCCAGCCCACAGCCGGGCAAGTGCGGCTCTCTCTGTCCTAAACCAAAGGAATTTTTAATCTGCCCGTAAGGAAAGGTTGAATTTTAACCCGCTCCCCGAGGAGCAGCCAAGGAGCTCCTGTCCTTGGCGGCAGTGGGGTTTTGTTTGTTGATGATCAGGAGATAGCGGAGCTCTCCGGGCCTTTGGAAGGGTTTTCCATTGATTTTTCTCAGCTCCAAAGGGAGGCAGAGCAGAAAGGCACATCCAGGCTCCTCAGCACAGCCTCAGCCCCTGTGTGCTGCAGAGCCAGGCGTGCCCGGACAATCAGGAGACGTCCAAGGGCTGCTGCGTTAATTAAAGAAGATTAAATCATCTCCAGGACCTTGTTGTCCCTGTCCCATCCAGCATCTCCCCAGCAGGACGAGCTGCACCTCAGTTCAGTGTCAGGTTCTGCTGCAAAGGCCCTGACCATGCCCAGAAACATTCTGTTCTTTAAATTGAAGGGATTTAAACCCAATGAGAGCCCTGAGCAGGGAGAAATGAGCTTGACGTGCCCATCGCACGGACGTGGCTCTCTTGCCCAAAAGCCTCAGTTTAACTCCGAGGAGCCAAATAAATAAAATAAAATAAAATAAAATAGTTTTTGATGCCAGATCGCTGCTGTGAACACCTCCAGAGCAGGTCCTGCCACACTTACATGACCCTTCCCATCCCGAGGTGACTCAGACACAGCTCCTGAGGGCAGGAACGCTGTGTGCCCGCACTCCAAACTCCACTTTTATCCACCTGGGAGCCGTTTAATCCAGCACTTCCCGTTCCCAAAAACCAGAACCCATCCCTGCTGCTCTGCCCCAGGGCCATTTAACCAACAAATCTCCACAGGAAGGTTTTTTTGAGCAGCCACCTCCCAAGCAGAGGCCTCAGGGCAGTTCAGGGGTTCTGAGCCCCCAGCTGCGGCTTCTGAATCCCAGATTCCCAGGATCCATCCCCACACACCAACCAGATTCATGGAAATAAGGAGGGAGCCGTAGGAAAAGGGGCTGTGGCTGACGGACAGGCCCTTTTCCCATTTTTATAATTGAATTTATAAGGGGCTTGGACATCTCCTGTAGCACTGGAGGAAGCCATGGATGGATGGGTGGATGAAGGGATGGATGAAGGGATGGATAGATGGGTGGATGGATGGAGGGATGCCCTGGAGCTGCAGCCCAGCAGGAACAGGCAGCTCTCTCCAGGGAAATCACTGTTTTTGCAGCTTCCCAAATATTTGAAGGCAAACCCTTTGCCTTTCCCACCTTATTCCCACGACAAGAGCAGTGGATCCACAACAATTCCCAGCTCCCTCTAGGAGCACAGCACAACCTTCCCAGCCACTCATCCCCCGAATTCCCCCTACAGCAGGCACCCCAGAGCACATCATCCCGCCCAGCAGCATCCCAAACCCCTGGCACACGGATCCAGCCCGGAGCGTCCCTCCCGCCCCCAGCACAGCCCAGATCCCGCTCACCGCTGCATCCGGGGATGGCCACGGTGCTGTTTCCCAGGAGAATCAGCCCCAGGGTGCTCCGTGGGAGGTGTGGGAGCAGCTCTCGGGGCCAGGTGCGCTGTATTTAAGGTGTGGGATCGAGCAGGGATAATGAGGCAATCAATCCATTCTCCTTCCGTCTGCGCCGAGCCAAGCCCGGGGGCAGGACCTGGGCAAAGGCACTGGTGGTGTCTGCCCAGCCATGGAGCAAGGAATTCCCACAGCCAGAACCAGGGAGTTCAGATTACCAGAACCAAGGAATTCCCGCAGCCAGAACCAGGGAATTCAGATTACCAGAACCAAGGAATTCCCACAGTCAGAACCAGGGAATTCAGATTACCAGAACCAAGGAATTCCCACAGCCAGAACCAGGGAATTCAGATTACCAGAACCAAGGAATTCCCACAGCCAGAACCAGGGAATTCAGATTACCAGAACCAAGGAATTCCCACTGCCAGAACCAAAGAGTCCTCACTGCCAGAAACAGGGAATTCAAACTACCAGAACAAAAGAATTTCCACTGCCAGAACCAAGAGATTCCCACTACCAGAACCTAAGGAATTCCCACTGCAGAACCCAGGAATTCCCACTGCCAGAACAGGGAATTCCACTGCCAGAACCTAAGGAATTCCCACTGCCAGAACCAGGGAATTCCCACTGCCAGAACCTAAGGAATTCCCACTGCCAGAACCAAGAGATTCCCACTGCCAGAACCAAGAGATTCCCATTGCCAGATCCAAGAGATTCCCACTGCTAGAACCAAGGAATTCCCACTGCCAGAACCAAGAGATTCCCTCTGCCAGAACCAGGGAATTCCCACTGCCAGATCCAAGAGATTCCCACTGCTAGAACCAGGGAATTCCCACTGCCAGAACCAAGAGATTCCCATTGCCAGATCCAAGAGATTCCCACTGCTAGAACCAAGGAATTCCCACTGCCAGAACCAAGAGATTCCCACTGCCAGAACCAAGAGATTCCCACTGCCAGAACCAGAGAATTCCCACTGCCAGAACCAGGGAATTCCCACTGCCAGAACCAAGGAATTCCCACTGCCAGAACCAGAGAATTCCCACTGCCAGAACCAGGGAATTCCCACTGCCAGAACCAGGGAATTCCCACTGCCAGAACCAAAAGATTCCCACTGTCAGAACCAAAATATTTCCACTGCCAGAACCAGGGAATTCCCACTGCCAGAACCTTTCCCTTCCCGGCTCTCCGGAGCCTCCCTGCATCCCTGTGGACATCCATGACGTGCAGGCTGCTGATGCTGAGCCATTCCCACCCGGCAGAGCCGTGCTTTACCTGCTCCCAAAGCGTGGATGCACTGCTGGGAATGCAAATCCAGCTGGGAAGCAGCCCAAGGTTTGGGTTTGGGGGCTCAGGGGCTGATCCCTGCATGGGACTGCGATAATTCCAGCAGCAAATCCCCCGTGGAAGGGTGAGCAAGGAGCCAGCCCCATCCAGGCAGCTGGCTGGCAGCTGGAGCAGGGCAGAGCCTGGCAAGCAGGTGATTCCAGGTGGAATTGCAGACTGGGAGCACTGGGATGCTGCAGGGAGGGACTGGGAACCATTTTGTCCATTTTTTCCAGGCTCCTTCTATGATGGTCCTGCCAAATTCCCCGCGAGCCGCGCTGCAGTGCTGGGAGCTCAGGAGGATTTGTGAAGGAAATCCCGCTCCAGGAATACCTGTTGTTCTCCAGAGGTTTTTCCCAGGTTTGCTGGCTGCAGTGGGGCCCTGCTGTCCCTGTGTCTGGTGGCTGCACCAGCAGCTCCTCTGCTGCCCCGTGCCCGGGGCTGCGGGACGGGATGGGCACCCCCGAGCTCGTGGACGGCGGGATTGACGTCCCTGGATCGGGTTTCGGGTATTTTGGTCCTGCAATCCCATGGGCGATGGATGCTCAGCAGGATGGGTCCTTCCTCCGCATGGCCAAGCTCTTTTTTGGGATCTAACCTCCCTTAACTCTTATCCCCAGCTGCTTGCTCCATTCATCCCCACTTCCAGCTGCCTGGATGGGGCTGGCTCCTTGCTCACCCCTTCCACGGGGGATTTGCTGCTGGAATTATCGCTCCCATGCAGGGATCAGGCCCTGAGCCCCCAAACCCAAACCTTTGGGCTGCTTCCCAGCTGGATTTGCATTCCCAGCAGTGCATCCATGCTTTGGGAGCAGGTAAAGCACGGCTCTGCCGGGTGGGAATGGCTCAGCATCAGCAGCCTGCACATCATGGATGTCCACAGGGATGCAGGGAGGCTCCGGAGAGCCGGGAAGGGAAAGGTTCTGGCAGTGGGAATTCCCTGGTTCTGGCAGTGGAAATCTTTTGGTTCTGGCAGTGGGAATTCCCTGGTTCTGGCAGTGGGAATTCCCTGGTTCTGGCAGTGGGAATCTCTTGGTTCTGGCAGTGGGAATTCTAGCAGTGGGAATCTCTTGGCTCTGGCAGTGGGAATCTCTTGGTTCTGGCAGTGGGAATTCTAGCAGTGGGAATCTCTTGGCTCTGGCAGTGGGAATTCCATGGTTCTGGCAGTGGGAATTCCCTGGTTCTGGCAGTGGGAATTCCCTGGTTCTGGCAGTGGGAATCTTTTGGTTCTGGCAGTGGGAATCTCTTGGTTCTGGCAGTGGGAATTCCATGGTTCTGGCAGTGGGAATTCTAGCAGTGGGAGTCTCTTGGTTCTGGCAGTGGGAATTCTAGCAGTGGGAATCTCTTGGCTCTGGCAGTGGGAATCTCTTGGTTCTGGCAGTGGGAATTCCATGGTTCTGGCAGTGGGAATTCTAGCAGTGGGAATCTCTTGGCTCTGGCAGTGGGAATTCCCTGGTCCTGCCCCATGGCCGTGGGGCTGGTGGAGGCCGGAGCTGCGCTGTCCCCACAGGAGCTGCTGGCTGAGGAGGAGGATGGAAGGACAGGCTGAAGGCTCATCCACAGTGCCCTGCACCTTCCAGGACGCTGGAATGTGTGTCTCCACCAGCTGGAAGTGGGGCCATGGAGCCGGGGGGTACCACAGAGCACCCCAGCCCCACGGCTGTCCCCAGGATGTGGGCACAGGGATTTCCTCAGGCTCTCCAGAGCCTCCCGGGATGTCTGGCACCCCGAGGTGCTGGGAAGGGTCACCCACACCCTGCGGGGACAATTCCCCTCCGGGACAGCTTCTCCCCTCCAGGTGCCCAGGCACAAGCCCCGAGTGTGGGATTGTTTTCCTTCAGCATCACAGAGCCTTCCCCACCCCACAGAGACCCCACAGCACACCCAGGGTCCCCTGACCCCCTCCCACCCCTCAATCCAGGCACAGAAAGCCACCCTGTCCCCAAAAAACCCAGGAATAAATAAAATCTGTGGAGCACCAGGAAACCTTCAGCCAGTTTTTCTACCTGCTGCGGCCCAGGGCACGGCTCGGCTCTCTGGAGGAGGCTGCGAGTGTCAAGTTCAGGGCAAAAAGCTGGGAATTGGGAATCTCTCCTCCTTCCCAGGAGGGAAGGGTCCTGCGCTGGGAGCCCGGCAGGAGCTCACGCAGTGTCTGCAGTCACAGGGGCTCGGGTTTCTGACCCCGAGGGCAGCGTAAAAATAGAGGTGAGGAAAGAGAATCTGCTGAGCAACGGGACAGCCGGAGCGGGGAGCCTTGGAGCGGGGCAGCCCCTTCCCAGCGGGCGGGGGACGCTGGAACCCCCCTGGGGACGCTCCCGGGCTGGAATTAATCCCGCTGGCCAGCTGGGATCTCCGCGAAAGCGGGATGGGCTCCGCGCTGGCTCAGAGCCACAATCCCGTTAGAGGGCCGTGTGGCCGCGGCCCAAGTGGCCAACTAGCCCGGCCTCGGGCCCTTGGCCCGCCCGGGGCTGCCCGGGGCTCGGGCTGTCCCAGCGTGTCCCGCTCCCGGCGCAGGGCAGCCCGTCGTGAGCTAATCAAGCCCTAACGAGGAACTGGAGCTTTCCCCAGGCAGGACCCACCTCGGGCCGCGCTGCGGGGGCTGCGGGGGGCTCAGCCCACCCCGGCTCCCCCCGAAAGCACCGTGCTCCTTGCGGCTCCTGAGAAAGCCCGAGCAGCCCGGGGAGGAGACATAAATCAGAGCCGGGAACAATGTCCCATTGTGGCGGAGCCCGGCCCGGGGAGCTCCGGCACGGGCCGGGGCCGGGTCAGGGCTGCGGGAGCGCCGCCAGCCCCGGCCCCGGCTCCGAGCTCTGCCTGCAGCGGCGGACGGCCCGCCCTGCCCTCCCCGGCACACCCCCGGGCCTCCGGCAGCCCTGGCTGCGGGTTCTCACCCTCCCGGCCCCCGGGCTCCGGCTCCTCGCCAGCCTTTTCTTCTGCTGCTCCGGGCGCGAAGGGGGAGCCGGACCTGCCACGGCCCCAGGGCGAGCACGGGCCCGCGGCCAGCGGCCAGCTCTGCCAGCCACACCTCGCTGCGCCCGAGGTGTTCGCTTCAGCCCGATACACGGCTTGATCTTAAACAAATCAAGGCAGATTCTGTGTCTCTGACAAGCCCGGTGTGCCCGGAGGGAGGGTGGGACACCACGGGGACACATTTGGTGGAAACGGAGGGGGTTTGTTATCTCCAGCGTCACAACCCACCCCAAAAAGTTTCAGCACCCCCAAATCCAGCCCCGTTTGATGCTGGAGCATCCCGGTTGTGCCCACACCAAGAGCATCCAGGCAGGAGCGGCGCCGTGGGCTCAGCCAGCAGCAGTGACAGGAGAGCTGGAGCTGTGGCTGAGCTCCTCTGCCCCGCCCCGCATTTATCCTCTGCCTGTGAAATATTAATGGCCCGTGATTCATCCCCGGCAAGGAGGAGGTGACGACCACGCGTGAGCGTCCCCGTGCCTCTCCCTGCACACACACACACACACACACACACACGCACAGATCCACACAGGATCTATCCAAAGGCATCCCGACCCTCCAAAGCCGCTGTCAAAGCTGGTTTGGGGATGTTTTTGACATTCTCACCATTAACCACAAGCAAGGAGCGAGCTCAGCCTCCCTGCACCGGGCTCTGCAGTGCCACCAGCAGCTCTGTCCCCGGAGCTGGAGTCACCGGGGCTGCCCAGTTACACACCAGCACAACCAGTTCCTCTCCAGACTGGTGGCAGCCCTCCGGCTTTACCAGGAACCCCCTGTTTGTTGCACGTCCATGCGGCACCGCGGTGAACCCAGCGAGGGAGGGCATCGAGTGGAGGCTCTGTACCCCCAAATCCCCCGTTTCTCCTGCTGGGAGAATCCATCAGAGCAGCCCCTTCCCAAGAAATCCCCCTGGATGGCTCCATCCTCGCTCCCCGCCCGGGCTGAGCCTGGTTTAATTGGTTCCAGCTCCTGCAGGCTTCGGAAGATGAAAAGCCCTCGACAGCACAAGTGTGGAGCGTTCATGATTTATTAATGGCACGCCATCATTATTTTACCTTTCAAGTGCTCGGGCAAAGGCGAGGAGGGAAGGAGAGGGGGGAAACCCTGTGAACTTCCCACGATTTCCCTCTCCATCTCCTGGGTGCCCCCGCCAGCCGCCGCTGCCGCTTTTGCAGAGGGGCTGCGCGGCAGATTGATGGCGGCATCCCGGGAAAACAGCATGGGAGAGGGAAAACAAACGGAGCGGCAGATGCCAGGAGCCTCCAGCGCTCCATCCCGGCGCCCGGCGCTCCCCCGGCGCTCCTCCGGCGCTCCCCCGGCGCTCCCCCGGCGCAGCCCCTCGCTGAGCGCAGCTGGGTGGAAATGGATCCGCTGCCACCCAGAACGTGCCCGATCCCCCGCAGCTCCCGCCGCTGCATCTTCCCATCCGAGCGTTCGCTGGGAATTCTGATCCCCGAAGGGCTGGGGCTGGAGCTGGGGGAGAGGGGAGAAAGGGATTTGGCAGCGCTGGACAGGGCAGAGACGCTCCCAAGGCTCTGATGGACTCATCCAGACCCCACCACGGATAAAAAATCCCGGGATACGACGAGGAGAAAACGCGGAGCAGCACAGGGCAGGGCAACGGTTTTTTGGGTTTGGTTTGTTTTTTTTTTTCCCAAATGTGTTTTCTTTTTTATGTGTTTTTGTTTTGTTTCGTTTTTTGTTTTTTTTTTGTTTTTGTTTTTGTTTTTTTTTTTTATTGGCATAAATAACTCATACACTGTCACCTCACCAAACACTGCACGAGAAACCACGGGAACAAATGGCTATCCAGGTCTGCAGGTCCCAGAGATTCGCACCCAACCAGACAGCGGAAATTAGAAATTACTCTCTTCGAGTGTAGAAAACGTTAGAAATGTTCCTGTACAAATTTACAGCGGGGAGAATCCATCGTGCCTCTCTCAGAAATTCCTTTTTTTTTTTTTTTTTTTGTCAGTGGTTTCTGGGGGTGATTGGTATTTTTATTTCTCACCAGCTTCTTTTTTTTTTTTTTTTTTTTTGAGATTTTTTCTTTTTTTTTTTTTTTTTTTTTTTTTTGCAACGACAACAACAAAATATATATATATATATTTATATATATATTTATAAAAAGAAAAAAAAAAGGGGGGGGGAGGTTCAGGGGGAGAAAGAGGGAACTGAAAATCAGCTCATTCTGCAGAACCACACGGAGAAAACGAAGCAGACCGACGAGTTCAGTTGGAAACTGTACAGGACTGAGGTCTGTATGTATCTATATACATACATACGGAGATATGTATATATATCCATATATACCTTATGTACAAGGCAATGGAACCTGGGGATTTACGGGGACCTGAAATTAAAGGCGGCGTTCACAGCTGACCAAGCTCCTCTCAGGAAGAGCTGCTGCTGGCTACAAAACGGACGAGTTCAAATAAATTCGCAGAAACTCGATTAAATTGAAATATTTTAAAATAAATAAAGGGTGAAGAAAGGAGGAAGGGCTCGACCCAGGGCACTTGGGGGGCAGTGGGCAGCGGAGAGAGGCTCGTGGCACCGCCCAGCACGGAGCTCTTGTCCTCACACAGCCAGAGAGGCCGAGTTCCGGGCACCGGCTGTTCCGTAGAACCCCGGATTGGCACAGGGAGGGGTTGGACTGGGTGTTGGAAAGGAATTTTTCCTGGTGAGGGCAGGCACAGGGTGCCCAGAGCAGCTGTGGCTGCCCCTGGATCCCTGGCAGTGCCCAAGGAAGGCTGGACAGGGCTCGGAGCAGCCTGGGATGGTGTGAGGTGTCCCTGCCCGTGGGGTTTAAGGTCCCTTCCAGCCCAAACCAGTCCCTAATTCCATGCCCTAGGAAAGGATGAGCAGCCCCTCCATCTCTAGCACATTGATTTCTGCCTCCCATCCACCCGAAAGCTGCATCACCCCAGCTCCTGCCACGGCCAAGGACTGGGTAAAAACCACAGGGGCCGAACTCTGAGCTCGTCATTCCCAGAAATTGCCGGTCAGGGCTCAGCGAGGGTTGGGAAAGGGAAATAAAAGAAAAAGCCAGACCAGGGAATGTCCTTTAGCAGCCAAAGAAGGACACGGAGCTTTGGGGCCGCCTTGGGAGAGCCCACACGAGCAGCCCCAGACGCGGCGTCCCATCAGCATCAAAACGCTGGAGAAAACCCCCAGCAGCAGCAGCAGCAGGGTCAGGGACGAGCCTGGGAGGGCGAGGGGAGGATGGAGCAGCCAGAGCTGCAGGGCTGGGCCAGGGGAGCCTCAGGGGCTGCGAGAGCCGGGGAGGTGCCCCGGGGCTGGGGGCGGCTCCTGCATCCCAAAGGCAGCGCTGAGATAAGCCCAGCTCAGGCTGGAAATAGCCCCGGCTCTCTGCTGGCTCCCAGCTAAGCCCAGCCTGCGGATGGGCCCTCTCCCTCCTCCGGAGCTCCCGTCCCAGCAGAGGCCGGTGTGGAAATCTTCTCCTGCGTTCCCTCCCCGCTCAAGCGCTGGGTATTTTTAAACTGGGCCAGAAAAAAAACCCAAAAAAACCTTCATAAAGGCTGAGTCAAAAAAAACCCAAAAACAAAAAACCCCAAAAAACAACCCCCAAACAACAACAATAAGATTTGTTGGTTTGGTGGGTGGGCTCTGGTTTGTTTTTTTTTTACTAATGAAAACGTTAAAAATAAGGAGGAATGATGGAAATAACGCGGCTGCCTGAGCGACTGGAGTGGAAGGGAAGGAGCTGCTCCTCGGAGCTCCTCTGGGATAAATTCAGGACATCAATTCTCTTTTTCCATCGACACCTTTGTGCTGTGCCTGTGGCTGAGACACCGCGGCGAGGGGAGACAGGAGGAAGAGCGTGGAGAGGATGGAGAGATTGGCTGTGGGAATATTTCATTTCTTTCAGATGCCCTAAATCCAGTGGAAAAAAGGGGGATGAGATAAGACAAGGGCTTTAAACTGAAAGAGGGCAGAGTTAAGTGGGAAATTGGGAAGGAATTGTTCCCTGGGAGGGTGGGGAGGGGTTGGAATGGAATTCCCAGGGCAGCTGTGGCTGCCCCTGGATCCCTGGCTGTGCCCAAACCAGGTTGGACATTGGGGCTTGGGGCACCCCGGGATAGAGGAAGGTGGGGTGGGATGAGCTTTAAGTCCTTTCCCACCCAACCCATCCCACGGTTCCGTGGCCGAGGCTGCAGCCCAGTGAGGCCCTGACAGCACAGGGAGCCAAGCCAACAGCCGTCAGTTCATTGTTCCCTCCGCTCCTGGCACGGAAAATCCTCCAGGAGTCTGCCAGCAGCTGGGACACGCCCTGGGACACACCAAGGCGGGACTTTCCAGGCCAGGTGAGGACTCGGGACAGGGGGAGCAAACCCACAACGACCCCAGGACGGACTTTGTCCCTTCTGCCATAAATCCACACAACATCCAGCAGGCCCCAGCCCCGCTGAGCACCACCCCTGGCGTCATCCTCCTCCTCCTTCCAACACCTTCCCCTCTCTCCTGCCCGCCTGGGTTCACACCTGCTCAGAAACCAAACCCGGCAGCAGGACACTGGCCACGGCCCCCGGATGGGGTCTGGGGATTGGTGACACCTCCCGTGCCTCACCAGCACCCAAAACCTCTGGGAAAGGGGATTTTCTGCCGGGCCCCGAGCAGAGGTGAAGGCATTGGTGAAAGCTCAGAGAGACTCCGAGGTTTTAGTGCAAGGTTTCTGGCACGTGTGTGCAGCAGGGAGGGCTGGGGGGGCTGCAGGGGCTGCAGGGGCCATGGGTAAAAGGCAGGAGAAGAGGCGGGATGAGGGGATGAGACCAAATTGTGCTGCTGCAGCAGGGAGCAGCTAGCCCAAAGGAGGGCACAGCCTGCCCATCCCACCGGGCCCAATCCATCCTGCCTCATCCCAGCTCCACACACCCCCTCCCCGGCGGATGTGACCGCACATCCCAAAAACACCGGCAGGAGACTCCTCCAGGTCCTTTCGGGGGCTGGATCCGCCCCTCCCTGCTCCTGCCCACCTTGGGATTGTCACACGTGCACGTGTGGGGATTTTAAACACCCCCCGCAATTAAGATCCCATCTCATCCCAGCCGCAATTAAGTTTCTAATCTTCATTTACTTATGCTAAAGCACTTCCCGCAGCAGCGAGGGGGGAGGTGGAGGAGCAGCCAGACAAACCAGGGCTGGTTGAGTTCGCAAAGGCTCGTCACGGCTCCAAATTAAAGCGAACCGAGACTACAATTGAATTATCCGGGATGGTTCCTGTCAAGCAATATGCTCCGTGAGAGCCTGGGAATGCAATTGCTCTCGTCTGACAGCTCATCCGAGGGCTGGAGGGCCCAGCCGAGCTGGGGGGAGAGGGAAACAGCAGCACCGGAATCCAGGGGGCAACAGCCGCTCCCAAAGAGAGGGGTTTTTGGGGGAAACTCGGCTGGATGGGAGATGAGGATGTGGGGGGAATGGTCCTGGGCGAGGCTGAGATGTCCCAGCGCGGGGCTGGGAGGCGCTCTGTACAACCAGAGCCCGTCCGCATTCCCGGCGGCAGGGATGAGCCCGCCAAGGCCAGAGGACAGACCCCAGACCCCAATTCCAGCTGCCCCGCCGTGCGCGGCTCCAGAGCATCCCCAAAGGCGGCGTTTTGGGAGCGAGGAGCGGAGCCGGGAGCAGGGCAGAGTGCGAGGGCAGGGCTGGCTGATGGGAACGGCGGAGAAATTAACGGGGACGTGGAGAGGTGCCCCGCTGCCAGGGAGACCCGCGGGGGGACGCCTAAGTGGCCGCGGCCGGGAGGGAGAGAAGCCACTTGTGAAAGGTCAGCGCTGCCCACGGAGGGGCTGCGGGGCGCGGGGGGAGCGGGACGGACGCGTTTCCCCGCGGGGAGCAGCTAATGGCAGTGGCGCTTCCCGGCCCCGCGGGATCCGGGGACAGACTCGTGAATCAGCGACGTCCCCCCCTTTTTTTTTTTTTTTTTTTTTTTTTTTTTTTTTTTTTTTTTTTTTTTTTTTTTCCTTTCACGACAAAACCGCGGAGAAATAAATAAAAGGGAATTAAATAAACCCACAGAGAACCGAGAACCACCGTCGTGAGCACTGGATCGGGATCAGAGGAGCCCTGGGGATAGACCGAAGTCATCGTCCTGTGGGTCACCCCTGCTCGGGGGGGTGGCACTGTCCCCAGAGCCACCGCCTGCGCACGGAGAGCCGCCCTCTGTCCCCATCCCACCGCAGCCGGGCGTTCCGGGGCTGCTCGGGCTCCTCCCGCCCGCGCCGAGAGCATTCCCGGGATGGTGAAGGGGAAGAGTCCCACTCCCGGCCCGCCGTCGGCCCCGCCGCTCCTCCGCAGCGCAGGGTGGGGAGCGGAGAGGAAGAGGAGACCCGCTGGGGGAGGAAGGCACCGTCCCTTAACTCCTCCCGTCACAGCCTGGAAGGGACACAAGGAGCACGGTCAGCACCGGGCGCCTCCTCCCAAGAAACGCGGGGGTTTGCAGGGAAGATCTTTGGGAATTAGAAACAAACTCCTGGAACAGCTTTGCCACGGAGCTGCTCCCAAAAGCAGCGGCGCCGGGGGAAGCCGTGAGCTCCTGCACCTCCCTGTGCGGCCTGCCTGGCTCCTGGGGAGGGGAAAGGGCTCCCCGGGTGCCGCTGCCGTCCCTGGGCATCCAGGATCCCGCGGGGGTTGTGCCCCGATCCCTGGGATCCAGGGAGGGCAGAGCCTGAGCGTGCCACAGACAGCTCATCCCGAGCACGGCCAGGAGTCCCGGACTGCGGGGACCCAGCAGGAGCATCCTAATTAACGAAAGATTGGGCCGGTAATTAGCAGGGAGCTGCGGGGCAGCCCCAGCCCAGGGCAGGCAGAGCGCGGCCCAGTGAATGGGGAAAACATTCCCAAAGGCAGCGGAGCAATTCCGCAGCTGCCTTGCGGCCCCGCATCCTTCAGCATTCTTTGCTCGGCTGCCGGAGCCGCCCTGGAGCCCGCTCGGAGCGTGGCTCGGGAATTAACTCCCCTCCTCATTAACATCTCTGTCCGGGTGTTTTGGGGCCGCCGGACCGCGGGCTTTGGCTGCTCCCGGCAGCTCCCCAGGGACAGGGGTGGCACCGGGGACATTCCAGACACTCCCGGGGCCGCCCAGATAAGGAAGAAAGGCAGTTTGTTATCAGCAGCGGGAGAAATCGGCATCGCCAGCCCTCTGTAAGGACCAAGAGCGATTCCTGAAGCCCCCCAAATGTCCTCACTTCGCTCCCTGAGCTCACATCTCCTTCCCTCCATCCATCCCATTTCCAGCCTCCAGGGATGCACGCTGGGAGCAGGAAAAATCCCCCCCGTGAATGCCACCCCCGCACGGGCGAGGTTTTGGTTCTATTTGTCACAATATGACAAATTCCAGGGAGGAAAATGAGTTTCTAAGCGATTGCTTCCGCATTTTGCCTGCTGTTCCCAACAGGGCAGATCCCGAAATCCCAACTGGGGACCCACTGACGCCGTTTCCTGGAGCTGAGGGGTGTGACTAAGCCAAAGCAATGGAACAGAGCAGGATTTGGCCGTGGGAGGAGAAGGGATCAGGCTGGAAGCTGCGATGGCTGAGGGTCTGGGAAGGGTCCCTGGGCTGGGCATTCCCCATCCATTAAATCCGGGAACAGGGGAGGATGGGCAGGGTGGGACTCACTCTGCCGACTTCCAGAAGTGCCCCGGGTGGGAAAGGCGGCGGTTGCGCTTTGGCAGTTTCTCCAGCATGTCCATGAGCTTGGTGAAGGTGGGTCTCTCCTCCTGCTCGTAGGCCCAGCAGAACAGCAGGATGTCCTAGAGCCACAGGGAGAGCGCGTGAGGAATCCCGGCCAGGCCCTCAATTCCCGGCAGGAATTGAGCCAGTCCCTCTCCCACCACATCCTGAGCCCCAACGGCCACAAAGAGCCATCCCATCAGCACATCCTTGGGAAGGATTGGGATGGAGGGGATGTGTCCATCCCACGAGGAGCCATCCCATCACTGGATCCTTGTTAAGGATTGGGATGGAGGGGATGCGTCCATCCCACGAGGAGCCATCCCATCACTGGATCTTTGGGAAGGGACGGGATGGAGGGGATGTGTCCATCCTGTGAGGAGCCATCCCATCACTGGATCCTTGGGAAGGGCCGGGATGGAGGGGATGTGTCCATCCCATGAGGAACCATCCCCATCACTGGATTCTTGGGAAGGGCTGGGATGGAGGGGATGTGACCATCCCATGAGGATCCCATCTCCATCCCCACATCCTTGGGAAAGGCTGGGATGAAGGGGGATGTGTCCATCCCACGAGGATCCCATCTCCATCCCCACATCCTTGGGAAAGGCTGGGATGGAGCGGGTGTGTCCATCCCACGAGGATCCCATCTCCATCCCCACATCCTTGGGAAAGGCTGGGATGAAGGGGGATGTGTCCATCCCACGAGGATCCCATCTCCATCCCACATCCTTGGGAAAGGCTGGGATGGAGCGGGTGTGTCCATCCCACGAGGATCCCATCTCCATCCCCACATCCTTGGGAAAGGCTGGGATGGAGCGGGTGTGTCCATCCCACGAGGATCCCATCTCCATCCCCACATCCTTGGGAAAGGCTAGGGCAGAGGGAACACCCAAGGTGAGCACAGCAGCAGGACCAAGCCTGGCTGGATGAGATGGTCAGATCCAGGGGGTTTTCCCAAGGTTTTCCCCACCAGCCATGTCCCAATCCATGCACACACACGCAGGGCCCCACAGCACCTACCGAGATCTCCTTGCCCATCCCGATCTGGCTGAGGTTGGGCTTCATCCCTCTTCCCACCTGCCAGATTATTGCCTCCGCTGGCTGTGTCTTGAAGGGCCATTCCCGGGCGTGCAGCTCGTACCAGATGGTGCTGGGGGGAGACACCGGGAATTAGAGACGGAGCAGCCCCAGGGGATTCAGGATGGGGAGATGCCCCACCGCTGCACCCACATCCAACTGCTGCAGGCCCACCTCGGCCAGATGTTTCATCCCAGGTGACACCCGAGGTGCTCAGCCCTCGTTACGGAGGTGTCACTTCTCCTGTTTTCCAGAGGAAGGAGTTTGACCTGGAGCGAGCTCTGATTCCCGCCAGGGGAGATCCCAACCCATGGGAAGGAGGACAGAGGCTGATGGAGGCCCAGCAGAGCCATCCTGTGATGTCAAGCGGGAATGTCCCACCTGGATGCAACAGCGCTGCCCAAGGAGCAGCTGAAGAGAGGATGGTGGGATCCAGCTGCCACCACTCCAGCAGAATTCCGGGAAGGGACGACCCCAAGAATTCACTTTCACTCCAGCTTTTCTCTTTTCCTCCTACAAAAAGCTCTCCAAGCTCCAAAAAATACCATCCAAGCCATGCCATGGACCATCCCAGGTGTCCTCACCAGGCAATGGCCACGTGAGGCCCCGGCCATCTGCTCCTGCTCTCATGGCTAAGCCGGGCCCTCTTTTCCAGGAGGAATCCCGGAGCCAAGGGAATATCCCAAAACAAGGGCACCACCGATGGAACTGGTGGGCACCCCGGTGGTTTTGCCGCCCCCGCTACTGCCTGGAAGTTTTGCCATCATCAGTTGTTTGGCACCCGGAGCCTGGCTGAGCCTGGATTCCCAAAATGCCAGCCCCATTGTCCAAGGCAAATTCCCTGGACCTGCTTTTCCCTCCCAGGGATGCCCTCGTGATCACTCAAAGCATCAAAAGCCAGGGTTAAAATGACATCAGGGTGGAAAAATCTGTCTGAAAAACGAAAGATTCCTCCTGGGTAGGGAAGCAGGGAAGCTCCCTGATTTCGGGGAATTGGAATCCTTCTGATTTTGCATGCACAGTTTGGCTGTGCAAATCTAAAAAAAAAAAAAAAAAAAAAAAAAAAAAAATTGGATAGTGGGAGAATTATGTGGGTGCAGAGGAATGGGGGGCTTGGAGAGGGGCAGATCCTGTGGGCGCAGGACAAAACCCTCAGGAGGAGCATCCAAGCACCCTCAGCTTGGATTTAACACATCCAAGGCGCTAATTCCAGTTTCTCACTGGGAGTTTTAGTCATCTTTAAAAGCTCTTTTCCTCTTGCTGTCCCCGATCCCCAAATCCCTGGAGGGAAGCGACCCTCCGGATCATCCCTGAGCCTTCTGGGCTTGATGGAGAGCAGCAGAAACAAGAGAGAGGGAAAATGTGGGGAAACCTTTTCATCTTTTCAGGAAACGCACGCTTTCCATAAGGGCAGAGCTCACACTTGAGGGAAAAAAGGGGAAATTACGTCTCCCCACCCACTCTCACTTAGTTGGATACGATCCTTTAATTACCTCTTTACTTCTGTGCTGAAGTTGTACCTCAGGGAGGGCAAAAAAAAAAAGAAAAGAAATGGAGCCAGACCCTTGCAGCTGTAATTACTGCGGGTTTGATGGGAATACTGCCTCGGATAACGGGCCCACGCTCCCTAATCCCACAGCCTTCGAGGTATCCATGAGAAAATTAATCCTCTGGGTAAAATCTGCGTCCGCCTCGGGAAGGGTTTAGCGAGGTGGGACTGGGCTCGTGCCCTCAGGGAGGTCTGTGGGCAGGAAAAGGGCAGGAGGAATGAACCGGTTTGCTGAGGAAAACTTAGGAACTCTCATTTTCCTGGCTTTTGGCAGCTCCTTGTAGAGCTGGCACCACCATCGGCCCACTGCAGCGGCTGGAGAGGGGAACTGGGTGTCCAGGGGCTCCCAGACCTGTGTCCCCAACCCTTGGCATCCCCATCCATCATCCAAGCACCTTCCCATCAGTTCCCACCCCAGGAGGGTGCAGGGGAGAGTTGATGCCGGGCTGGCATTCCCAGGATACTCTGGATCCCGTTGCCCAGCCCCACTCCAGTCCAGAACAGGAGGATTTGGTAATTTGGGCTGTCCAGGGGCTCCCAGACCCACGTTCCCACCCCAGCCCCCTGCGCCCCCAGGCTGGCCTCCTCAGGATACTCTGGATCCCCTCACCCAGAGCCAGCCTGGTCTAAAACAGGAGGATTTGGTGATCGTGGGATGGTTTCACTCAAAATTTCTCAAAGCAGGAAGGTTCATCCAGCCCAGCAATGGCAATTCCATCTGGCAGTATCCCCTGGGATTTGGGGCAATCCAACAGTGCCCTCGCCCCTCCTGTGCCCAGAGCAGCTCCCAGCTGACCCACCCACGCCAGCTCCCTGCTCCCGGCGTCCCGGGACTCACCCCAGCGCGAAGACATCCGAGTGCTTGGAGAAGGGCAGCTTGTCCTCCTCGGTGTCCGGGGACAGCTGCCGGATGATCTCGGGGGCCAGGTGGCACAGCCAGCCGTTCTGGATCCGCAGCTTGTTCTCCCTCCTGCCGGGACACGGCGCCGGAGCCGTGGGTGCACAGCCCCCAGCTTCCCGTCCTCCTCCCAAGGGTTTTAAGCCTGGCTTTTCCCGCATCATCCTTGCAAAAGTCAGGTTTTAGCCCCGCTCTGAGAAATGTCCCTGCCGGGCAGCAGGACAAAAACCGGGGCACGGGTTGGTGCTTAAGGGGAGTGTTGGCTCTTGCTGGTGGTGGAGATTCAGGATCTGCTGGGGCTCCCGCAGTGCCCTTTGCACCAAAACCCCTGAAAGGGACTCTGTAAAGTGGGGGATCAATTCCCGCAGCGGCCCGCAGCTGGACTGGAACCACAAAGGGCCTCTTCCCAGCAAACCCATCCTAAAGTAACTGCCTGGGAATTGGTGTTTTCAGGTGTTTGGCCCCAAAACAGCCCCTCCAAGCCTCCAACGGCATCTCCCGTGGGAGCAGCCCGGCTTTACATCAGCCGCTCCTTTCACCTCATCTGTCCTTCCTCCACCCCTCCCTGCTCGGGATAAACACATCGGGATCCTTCGGCCAACGCTGACGATGGCATTGGTGTCTTCTCCACCCTTCACATCCTCCAGCAGGCACCTGGATACACTGCTGCCTTCCAAAAATCCCTGGATCGTCAGCGGTGGTGACACCTGCACAGCTCCATCGTGTGTCCGAGCCCGAGCTCAGCAGCAGGAGGGAACAAAGCTGTCCCACGCCACGCTGGGCTGGAGAAGGACGAGCCCGCTGGCTCCTGCCAGGAATTCTCCCTGTTCATGCTTGGGACCCTCCCAAAGATGGGCATGAACAGGGCTGAGGGATGGCTGTGGGGTCGTCTGTCCTCCTGAATGTCAGCCTGGGCCCCAAATCCCATGGGACAGACCCTCCAGGGGTGGGGTCCCACCTCAAAGCTGACTCCTAACCCCCGAACGGCACCGTCCGGATCCTCCCGTCTGCAAAGAGCCGTCCCCGTTCCCAGCCACAGGTCTGGCAGCGACCAGAGGAACCTCTTCCCTCGGGAGGGACCCTGCCTCTCCCAGTGGGAATCACTGATGAAGCCTCCCTGTCCCCTCGGGGTGTCCGTGGCTCCTCTCCTCTCCACCTCTTGGAATCTCCACCGCAATCAGCGGCTGCGGCGCGCCTCGGTGGCTCCGGAACAGCGGGAAAAGCGCTTTGGGCACAGAGGGGAGGCTTTCAGCTGCCCGGCCACCTCCCTCCACCCTCCAGCTCTTAATTACCGAACCAGCTTTAAGCACCTGGGCAATCAGAAAGGCCTGGGCTCGCTGGTGCTTCCCTGCGCCTGCCTCTCCGTGCCGGGAGCGGCGGGATGCAGCGGGCAGCCCTTGGATCTGCTCCAGCGGCCTCAGCAAGGCCGGGTTTGCTCCTGGGGCCTTTGTTTCTGCTCACTGAAGAGGCTCAGGGCTGAGAGGATGCCACAGGCAGCCTCGGGATGCTCCGGGAATGGATTGGGATGCACAGCTTGTCCCTGGCAAAGCCTCTGTGGGTTATGAGCTCCCAGCAGCGAGGGCTGGGCTTTAACGGGATCCCAGAAGCGGCTCAGTCGCAGCAGTTTGAGGGTTGTGACCAAAGTTTACCCAATTCCACATCCACACCCAGCTGAGCGTCTTCCAAGCCACGCCCAGGGCAAAAGCAGGAGCAGAGGAGCTCCCCAGGCGCCTCAGCACCCCACCTCCTGCTCCTCCTAATTCCAGAGCAGCCCCACCGAGACCACAAACATTTAAATAAAGGAGGAATAAGTCCGATTTCAGCAGGATGAGACACCAAGCCACCGAATCTCTGCAGGAAGAGTTTAAACCCCAGCGAAACCAGCTGAAGAAATGTCACCGCCCTTAACCTGACCTCCAGAAATTTGCTTCCTTCCCAAGAGATGTTTTTCCAAGCCTCTAAGGACCCAGATTGGGGTTTATCTCCTGTCCTCCTCCGTGAGACCCCAAAAGCAGCAAAACCCACCCTGAAATGGGGAGATCAGACCTGCAGACGCTTCCTGCTCCAGAATTAACGGTGGCTGCGGATCCCTGATCTTCTCTCAGCAGAAAACACCAGCTGCCAGCAGCCCAGGTCACAAATTTTCTCATTCTCCGTTTTTTTCCAGCAAAACCCTGCTCATTTCTATCTGGCCTTGCTTTCTTGGCCGTCCTTCCTCTCCGGAGCCATCTCCTGGATTCTGACCCCACAAGGGACATCCCAGTCTTGGGCAGAGGCGGCCACACATCGGCCACCTCATCAGAAACCCCATTCCCCCCATTTTGTTATTCCACCTCTGGAGCATCCCTGACCTTCACAGCAAAGACTCCTGGCAGAACTTGGCCAGTTTTGCCCAAATCCTCATTCCCTGCTGGAATGAGCTGTCCCTTCCTCCTGGCAGGCCCCGAATCCCAAATCCCCCGCCCAGCTGCCGAACCAGAGGCAACCCCGCTTTGCCACAGCGGGAGGTCCTGATTTCCTGGCCTTCCAAAGTTTTTGGCCAAGTCTGTGCTAAAATCCATTGATATCTATCCAGGCAGAGTGGAAAATCTGGGAGTGTGGGATGGAGGGAGGTGGCCGCTGCCGGATCCTCTAATCCTTTGAACTCATCACCGGGAAATGGGGAGAAAATCCCTCATTTCCAAGAGGCTTTTTATCTCCTGAGCATCTTTGCCCTGGAGATGGAAGGGCCGGGAGAAAACTGCCCAAGCCTGGCCTGTGCTGCTCCCACCACAAAGGGTTCAGTGGGAAAGGTGGGAAAAGTCAGCAACGTCCTTATTCCTCGATTAAAAAAATGGAAAATATCATCTCTGTTCTTCCTCCCTCAATTCTGCTTCCTTTTTCCACCCCAGCTTTGCTTTTCCTCGTTTCCACTGCTGCTGGAACTCTTCTCCCTGCCGTTCCTACAGCTGGAAAACCTCCCAAAGCATCGGGAAAATAAATTTAATAAGGAGAATTTACCAAAACCTTCAGATTTAAACCCTCCGAGACCCAAAATGTCACAATGTTGTGGAAGTCCCAAGCTTGGCTCTCATTTTCCGTGTCTTGCTCCATGCCCAGCACAGACACCATGGCCAGATGTCTGCAATTCCCAAAATGTCACTGGAGTGGGGACAGCACAGGGACGGCTTCACTCAGTCCAGGCAGGGGATGAAGCAGATGCCAGGGAATTATAACGATGGAAAGGGAAAAGCCAGGGAATGAACCAGCCCTGCTGCCATGGGAGCATCTCCTGGGTGGCTGCAGGGGGGTTTGGCCATGGAAATGATGCATCCCATGGGAGGAGGCTGGTCCAAGAGGCAAAATCTGCCTCTCCAGACTGAAATTCCAGAGGCTCACACATGGCATCGTGTTCCTTCCCACGGATCAAAACCAACTCCCTTCAAACAGAGCCGCCCCCGACACCCAAAGGCCTCTTGAACTCCTGGGGCTGGGGACTCAAAAAGGCACTGGGAGAAGGATTTTTTGGGATCTTTCCCTATGTTCCCAGCTTTAGGGCACGGGGAGGAACTCCAGTGTGTCCATGTCCTCCTACCTGCCCGCTTGGAGAACTCCGGAGATGCTGAAGAGCCCGAAGTCGGTGATCACCACCTTCCCGTTGTCGTAGAAGACATTCTTGGATTTGAGGTCCTTGTGGAGGATGCCCTTGGCATGCAGGTATCCCATTCCCTGGGATGGAACAGAGACAGGAGAACACCCCGGAGTTACACAAGCGGCACAAAGGCACGGGATAACGCCGGACTGGCGGCGTTCCCGTGGGATGCTCGAGCATCCGTGAGCCACCACGGCACGTCCAAGCTGGGCCACGTCCCCAAAGGGCCCTGCGGGAAGGGAAAGTGTCCGAAGGGGTCCCTGGTTTGGGATGGGCTCCTGGAGCGAGATGGGATCGTGGTGTGGGTGTCCCAGCTGCCGCAACGCCCACTCGTCATCCTGATTAATTGATTCCGCAGGAAAAATTAGCGGCAAACCCGCCCAGCAGCCGCTTCCCTGGAATCCTCCGCTGGGAAATGGATGGTGATGATGTTTTTGCCTCCGTTTTTTTGGGGGCTGGGAGAGGAGGGTGATAAGTCACCGCTCCCCATCGCCTGGCGGAGCCACCGGCGCTTCCGACGGCCCCATCCGCCTGGAAACGGGTGCCTCGCAGGAGTCCTGCCTTAATTCCTTTCCCCAGGAAAAACTGCTCGGCAGTTAATTAAAATTAGCGCTAATGAGGCACAAAAAGGCCATGGGTGGGAAATCCAAACTCTCCTGTTTAGCATCGGCAAATCAAGCAGACTGCTGGCAGCTCCGTGTGGAGGATGTTCAGCTCCGCGGGATAATTCTGGGAATGGGGAGGGGGATAAAACACATTTATCCCAACTTCAGCAGGGATTTTGATGATGTCCCACTTTTCACTCTCCTAAGCAGACTCGGGGAAAACTTGATCTGCGGGATGCTGCCGAGGGATCAGTGCCCAACAGGCCGGCAAACTGTTGCTTAAGAGGGAATATTGGTCGTCTGTCACTGGAAAGGGGCGTTTATTATCTGGAATTCCGTGGGGATCCATCCATCCTGAGCCTCGTCTTTTCATCTGTCATCATTAACCATGCAGGCTGTGCGAGAAGAATTTATTTTTAAGCTGGCGGCTGATGTGGAGCTAGAAGACCTAATCCAAATTCCACCATCTGGAAAAAGTGGGAAAACAAATGGAAAAACACCCCAACACAGCAAGATATGGGGGTTTCACTGCGCCCCGCAAGGAGCAAATCCTAAAGAGCTTCTGCCAAAGGACGCTGGAGGAAGGAAAGGATTTGGGGCTGGACGCCAGGACCATTCCAGGCACCGGGATTAATTAGGGGTCTCCAGTTCCCAGCACATGAAATAATGGTGAGGTTTAAAAATCGGCTTTCAAATGTCACTGTCACCTCCAGAAAGCGCCAGGGCGGAGCAAGGAACAACATTCCGACGTTCCTCTGGCCAGGTGCAGTGCAGGGCCCTGAGCATCCACGGGTGAGCCCCAGTGCCACGGGAATGTTCCGCAGCCCCTTCCCATTGTTTGAGGGTGACGGGATCGCAGAGCAACCTCAAGACCTTGCTCCCACATCCAGTGGTGAGCTCGTCTCCATGGAATCATCAAACGCAGCCTGGCTTTTGCCAAAGGAACTTCTCCAGGCAAACCCAAATCCCTCACTTCGCTCCATGCAGATCCCACTGCAAATTCCAGCCCTGCCACCTCAGCCCCTGGGATGATCCGTGAGGAAACACTCCGGGCCCAGTAATGCCTTAATTTGCTCGGCTGTGTGAAAAGCCAGCTCCCTCTGCCGGCACGGCTCCCGGGATAAATCATCCTTCCCCTCCCGAGCATCTCGGGTAACCTTGCACCCACTAATCCGATGAGCTGAGCAGCTCTCCCGTCACATTCCAGGACTCAAAGGATGAAACCAAACAACTGCTGTGACCGCGCAGCAAATCCTGAGCCTCCAGACAACGCAGCTCCGAGCCCACCCAAACCGAGGCGCTGGGATTTCCCTTTGCCTCCCAACGCCTGGCACCTCCAAGCCCACCAAAACATCTGCTGGAGGTTGGTGGGGAAAGAGGGGAAGGGGCTCCTCAGCAGGAATGGGCCTCGTGGTTGGGTCATGGCGCTGTGGCAGGGCTGGACTTCTCCAGGAACTCTCTTTGTTGCACGGGGAGAGCCTTTGGAGCTCTGCTAATTCCCCCAGGGACCTGGGCTGGATACAAAGTCCCTGTGCCTCTCAGCACCGCAGAGCTGGAGGTTTCCAGCCTGTTCCTAACAGGCGCCAGCTGCAGAAAACAAGGATGTCAGCCTCATCCTCAAAACCCACACGGAGCAGTGAACCCACGCAGGGAAAGGGGCTGGACGGAGCCGTCCTTCCCGCTGGGAACATCTGGAAGGCAAAAGCCCTGAGCACAAAAAGGGGGAA
Organism: Progne subis subis; assembly: GCA_022316685.1. Taxonomy (NCBI): domain Eukaryota; kingdom Metazoa; phylum Chordata; class Aves; order Passeriformes; family Hirundinidae; genus Progne; species Progne subis. The sequence goes on from JAKJHU010000726.1 coordinate 121,718, forward strand.
AAATACAAGGCTAAACTGTGACGCTTAAGTGTTTGCTCAGTGGGGAAAATGCCAGTCTAAGAGGTGGAAAGCGTGGATCAGAAGTAGGAATTAAGAGGGGAGAGGCTCTGGGCTGCCTCAGGCACCCCCAGCTCAGGCAGAGGCTCCGAGGCAGCAAAAGGTTCAGGCTGTGTCACCTGTCAGCTCCCGCCTGGAGACCCCGGGAGAATCAAAGTAATTTAAATTAAAAAAGTTAAAACTGGGTCTAAATAAACACAAAATAGGCAATTTAATAAGAGAGAGCCCAAGCATCACCCAGGAAATGCTGCCGAACACATTCTGCTGTTAACCCGTGTTTGAATATTCAAGGGGAGGTCAAGATCTGCCAGCAAACCTGATTCTGTGTTGTTTTCCCACAGTTAGACGTGGGATCAGCTCCACGTTTGGGCTCCAGGGTGGAGGTGTTGGCTGACCTCGAGCAGGGCACGGGGCAGCGTCACAGCTCCCATGGCGGAGCACGTGCCAAATACTTCCAGGGATAAACACGTCTGGAATCACAGCACAGCCCCACTCGGGCAGACAGCTCAACACCTCAGCGCTGCTGCCAACATCCCGTGGGAAGCTGTGAGGGCTCGGGACACAAATTCCCAGCCGCTGCACCCTGCCACGGGAGGATCCTCCGTGGGATTGCTCATAGGGACACGTCTGGAGTGTGGAAGATGCACTTGGGGCCATCCCTGGGAAAGGAAAAGCGTTTTTAGTTCTGGAAGATGTACGTGAGCTTGGCCTCATGGATTTCTTCAGGAGCCTTGGCCCTGGGAATGCTTTATGGGAATACTGGGCATGCTGGAAGTGTCCAAGGCCGGGTTGGACAGGGCTTGGAGCAGCCTGGGATAGTGGAAGGTGTCCCTGCACATGGCAGGGGGTGGAGTGAGTTTTAAGCTCCCTTCCAACAGAACCATTCTTGGATTCCATGATTATTACATTTTTTTCCAAGAGGAGAAGAATATCCCACCAGGAATTCCCTCACAGCAGCAACGCTCGATTTAAACACCTGAAATTCCAGCGGGGAAGAGGAGCAGTGGCCAGGAAGATTCCCAAGCATGGGGAGCCCATGGAAGCTTTGGGGCCACCCCACATGGGAGAGGACCTGGATTTTAAACCCGAGGAGTTCTATCCTGCCCAGAATCCTCGGATTTTAGAGCCAAGCAGAGCTCTCCTGCTCAGAACCCTTGGCTGCTCCTCTCGCGCTCCCCAGAATGACTGGACTGGCCTCTCGGTGGGTTTTTTCCGGATCCAGACCCCACCAGACCATACCTTCACGATTTCTTGTGCTATCTGCCTCGTCTTGTTGACATCCAGGACAATTTTGGCGTCCCTCACCACGGAGTAGAGAGTCCGTCCTTTACACAGGCTGGAAGAGCAGGAGAAGGGAAAGAGAAGTTACAACCCCTCCTGGAGGAACAGCCCCAGGTTATAAAGCAGGGAGCTGTAAATCATCACGGGGTTTTGGCCAGGTTTTGGCCTCTTGGCTCGAGGCAGATTGGAGATTCCGCAGGGAAGCGGGGGCTCTCCCGGTTTGGCACTGGGAGGGAGCTCTCGCTGCTCCTGGCGTGTCCTGGTGGCACCACCGTGGTGCCACAGGGGACAACCTGCGCTGGCTCCTGGCTTTTCCCTGTATCCCAGCCCGGAGCAAACCACCTGCTCTTCCCACCTCCGAGTTTTAGTGCAGAGCTGGCCCTGGCTCCCTCCTCCTCCTCCTCCTCCTCCTCCTCCCCCGGGATACAAAGATCACAGATGTAAAATGAGTCAAAAGAGGAAAGACAGGGAGGGGGAAAAAAAAAATCCCCCAACCCAACCCATCCCCATGCACTGTATAATGTCCTCCAATTTTCCTTCTCGTACCAATTACAGTAAAATCTATTTACAGAGCCTTAATTACCAAAGGCAGCTGGATTGGGGGGGGGGGGAGGGGGGATGGATATAAACCAATTAAAAATATATTGACATTTGAATATCATAATGGAGGACGTGGGTGGCTGCTGCCTTGACTCCCGCCCACGAAAAAAAGGGCTTTTTCTTTTTGCTTTTCTCTATCCACCCACGCTCATTCCAGGCAACTTTGGAAAGATGAGACTGGATACCTGTGCCTGGGAAATAAAACACACAACACACAGCTAGTTAAAGAGGTCTGGTGGCTGCAGATGTTGATTTGATTCTGTTCTGGTTAACACATTGAAAGTTTCAGGGTTTCATTTTGCTGCTCTCCCCCAGCTTGGCTCCACTGTGTTCCCCTCTCCCAGTTCCTCCTGCCCTGGGAATTCTGGCATGCAGTGGTTTTGGATTCCTCCCCTGGGAGAGGTTTTCTCCTTTTTTTGGGTGAAAATCATCACAGAATCGCCAAAGAGAATCACAGAATGGTTTGGGTTGGAAGGGGCTTCAAGGACCGTACAATTCCGGCCCTCTGCCATGGCCAGGGACACCTTGGATGGGACCTGGAGCATCCTGGGATAATGGAAGGTGTCCCTGCCCATGGCAGAGGGTGGAATGGGATGAGTTTTAAGGTCTCTTCCCATCCAAACCACCCCACGAGTCCATGAAACCCAGAAGAACCCCGAACTCCAGAATCTCACGAATACTCCTGCTCCGGAGCCAGAAGCTCCACATCACTCCATGGGCAGAGAGCAGAATTTCCAGGACGAGCACGGAGACAGGAATGGGGTCAATCCCACATACCATGGATTTTGGAAAGACAACAGCACCCCTCCAAATATTTCCTCCCTGGGAGTGTTGGAAATTGTCCAGCTGGACACAAGTGAGCTGCGGTGGGGATTTAGGGCAGTGCCTCCCAGGGATGGTTTTCCTTGCTCAGGCATCCCAGCACGTCCCCGAGCCTCCCAGCTGGATTTAGCCCCCGGGCAGCTGCGATACGAACACGCTCCCTCTGAACCACCTCCCCGTCTCCTGCAGCACTTCGGCTGCAGCCAGATAAGAATTTGCTGAAGATTAGGATCCGAGCACTTGGAAATCAGTGATAAAATCCTTGGGTTTCCGTACCTGAACGAGTCAAAGTGTGCAGAATGATGACAGACACGAACTGTCCTTCCACCGCCTGTATTTTCTGAAATAATTTGCTACATAAACACAACCAAGCTTTAAGCTCTGCCACACAACAGCCTTTTGCCACCTCCATGACCTGTCTGCACACACAGGAGTTCCCCCAGCCCTTCCCAACCCCCGGAAAAACATTTTCTCCCAGAGAAAACCATTTTACAGCCAGCTGCCTGTGATCTGAATTGGTCACAAATTGACACTGGAAATGCAATGAGTGGATTAGCGCTGGAACAGGGCTGGATTCCAGCCCTAAGGCCAGTTAAGATCAGCTGTTTTCCTGGGAAAGGGTTGTTTAGAGGAAAATCCTCACATTTCTGCCTATCTGAACTGCTGAGATAACCCCGCGAGCGGAGCTTGCTGCCCTTTGCTTGTCAGATTCCCATCTTTCCCCTTCATTTACAGGATTTCCAAATCCTTCCCAGCGGACGGGGCCGCGGCAGGCGAGCAGCCACACCCGGGGTGGTGGCACCAGGACATGTCCCTGTCACCTCTGCTCCTCAGACCCTGGCAGAGCCGTCAAAGCAGCCCAGGTGCCTCTCCCCTCCCTCCATGAATACCAGCTCCGAATTAATTCACCCAGCGCCCGCAGCACCGGCACATCCCGACTTTTCTTGCTGGATAAGGAGCTGCCAACGCGGAGATAAAGCCCGGTTGATACCTTTTATGCAGCACCTGAGCCCATTCAGCCACCACCTGCAGAACCTTTTCACGGCACAGCTCAACAATTCCGCTTCTCCTCATTCCTCAATCGCTCCCCATTCGGGCAGGACAAAGAGCGGCGCCCGGGGCACGCTCGGAGTCTTCTGCCTTCCCGCTTGGAGAGGTCCCCGCTGAGCGTGGCTTTGAGGGACACGGCTGTGGATGACAAGGCCGCAAAACGCCTACGCTCGACGCCGAAAACAAGGCAGATAATTTTCGTCTTCAGATGGATTGCGGTTTATTCAGCGCTGAAGTGAAAATTCATAAGGAATTTTTGTCTTCTTCTCCCAGACTCCTCCGTCCCACCTGGCAGCAGAGCGGGTTGATGACACGTGCCCCGGTGCCACGAGGTGACCAACGCCATCTGGAGCTGAGGGGTGGCTGGGACAGAGATGCAGAGATTCTTCTGGGAGTCCTCAGGAGTGCACCTCATCCCATGGCACATCCACATTCACATCCCGGTGCCTTTCCCGGCATTAGGACAGGCCCGGCCTCATCCTGCTGCAGATGCCACTCTCAATTCAAAATGAGTTTTTGAAGTGCTCAGCCAAGCAAGCCAAATCCCAAATTGCTTTATAAACACTCTGCATTCCCAACGTGGGCTGGAGACATCAGCAGCGGGAACAAAGCCAAGGCGGCTCGCAGAGGAACAATTCGGGATGAGGGAGGAAGAGCTGGAGCGCTGCCTCCGGGTGTTTTTGCTGTTCCATGGGAAAACAGCCTCATCCGTCTTCCATCCTTTGGGGTTTTTTACCCCTCTCTGCAGTATCGGTGGTCATCAGCTCTGCACTGGTGGCCAACACCTCTGTATGGATGGTCATTGTCTCTAGATTGATGGACATTCCTCCTACACTGTGGCCATCACCTCTGCATCGACAGCCACCCCCTCTACACTGGTGACCATCACCTCTACAGTGACAGCCACCCCTCTACACTGGTGACCATCACCTCTGCAGTGGATGGCCACCTCTGCAGTGCTGCCACCACCTCT